>CAOKZL010003959.1:0-57150 GCA_948472985.1 Iguana delicatissima
TATAAAAGTGTAGTGTGGAAATGGCCAAAGTTGAGAGCCCCTTTCCTGTTTGGAGTAGATATGTTTCTTGTGCAAATCTTTAGAACAGCAAAAAGTAAAAAGATGTGAAAAACTTTTAGTCTTGATTTCACTGTGTTTCTCCAGTTTCCACTACTATTTTTATACCGTTTTGTGTGTGCGTGTGTGTGTGTAGGGGGTAACCTGTCTACAAAGCTTTCTTTCCCCCCTTCCTTTATGGAAATCTCTGTGCATTTAACGCCTACTGATTCTCCAATGTATACATAATCCTACACATTTTTCTCACTGATAAACATGCATTCATACATATTTTTCAGTTGTATGAATGTTCAGCTGTTTGCATTAAAAATAAAAAATTTGATTTTTGTGTATATTTTGTCTAAAAACACCTGGCAAGCCTTGCAAATGTGCAATTACGAAACAAGGCGTACTCACAACAAAGGGCAGAAGGTTGGGAAATGGGTATTTGCACTGAGAATCTCAGTACCAGCAAAACACCTCTCTTACTCAGTCTTTTACAGGCTAGGTTGGGTCAAGCTGAACCGAACAACCATTCCAGAATCTGCTAGGTGAAACTCTGGTATGACCAGGCTTGGCTTACATTGGCCATGGCTCTACAGCTTTCTCCGTGCACAAAATATTTTGCAGTCTCACGTAAGATGCCAGAAGGCTGTGAATTACTTCTATTCAGATCAAAACAGAACTTCAGCAACAGAATTATGTGGCTGGTAGCTCGTAAGCAGCAGTTCCTTTTCTAGATGGCTGAGGCTGATAAGGCTAGATTAATAATTGTCTAGAATGAAAGCAAAGGCATCTGTGCATTTGCATAAGAATGTTCAGTGCTGGTTGCATATTAATACTAAACTTCTGGAATCCATGTCACAGGCCCGGTACATGGCAGTTAAGGCACAAGGAACTGTGTCAGTCCATGTGGAAAAATATCACAGGAGCTAAAGCAAAATAGTTCTGTTTTTGGACCAGCAAAAATAGCAAGCTTTGACATCTGTCAGGAACTCTTCTTCAGGTTGCTTCTTAAGCAAAAGGAAAAGGTGCTATGATGACAGAACCCTGAAATCTGCACTTGTTGACAGTGACAGCACTGAAAACATCAGCCCTTTTGCCCATTTTTGCAAAGTGAGCATCTTTAGAGTAAAACAGCCATGACTGTTTTGCCTGTTGAAAATATGAAAGTCATTTTTCATTCTAACACCCAAATACAGGGCACAATGAGTGGGAAAGAGAATACTTTTAGGATAACTTTTATCAATGTCTTGTCACAGAGGAATTAATCTGGTGAAAGCTTTCCTGGCATGAAGATGGAAATGAACAGAGAAAAGCTCCAAGCACTTCATTTCAGGCACCCACATCATAGTACGGAAGATGGCAGGGAACAAAAGGTGCCCTACCAACACCAGTGAAATATGTTCAGATTGTCTGTTTTGTACTCTGTAAAACCTGCTCTCATCATTCTGTAGCACAGTAGCTCTCTGTTCGGTGTGTGCCCTTATTCCACACTGGGGCCGGTTCCGGGACTTTCGAGTGCTGCTGGAGAGGTGGCACACCCTGTTTGGTGGAAGGAGTGGTTTTTCTGTTGCTGAGTTCCCAGCTCTTGAATTGATCTAGGAGTGGTGTCGGTTGGGGCTTGGATGAAACCGTTCTGTCTGGTCCTGGCCGGTAGCGGATGGGGTTTGACACTTGAGAAGGGTAAGCCAGGAAGAGGATTAGAGGTAGGGGGCTGTGGGAGGAAGACTTATGTGAGAAACTGATAGAAAGAGAGAAATTTGGGGAGGGATGTTAGGTTTGTTGAACTCTGATGAGTAAAACCAGCAGAAGAACCCCTCCCAGTCAGAGCTTGGAAAAGTTACTTTTGGGGATGACTGCCCCCTGGAATATCTCAGCCCAGCCAGCAAAGGGCTAGACCATGCTAGTTGAGGGATGCTGAGAGTTGTCCAAAATAGTAACTTTTCCAAGTTCTATTCCTAGCATTAAATATCCCTTCCCTCCACTTGGCCTGGGCAAGACAAGGGCTGAAATGTGTCTGAGTCATGTATGTTCCTGTGCTGGTTTTCTTGTTCTGATTTCTAGCTGATTTCCCGCTTTTCTTGCTCTGGTTTCTGGCCAGATGTCGTCCACTTCCCTTCTAAGGCTGTGATTAATTCTTTACTGTATAGTTTTGAAGTAGTTAATGTACTTTTACTGACATAATCCTTGCTAGCTTTAGTGAAACCAGTAGGAAAGTTCTGTTGGCTGGCTGACAATTGTATTTGGAGCCAAAATATTTTGGACCAAAAGGATCCCCCCTTTGGAAAAAGAAGTGGATCACTGTTCATAAGAAATTATATTTACTAATATGGAATGTTTCCCTCTTCAGAATTACTTATCCCATAACCCCCAGTAAGATTGTGTTATCACATTTTTATGTAAGTTGTAAAACAGGGCTGTTCTATTCAAATGTGGCTTAAAGTGCTTATATAACCTATATTCCTTGAGTCTTTCTTTTCCCTCTCTTCTAACAGCTGTCCTCTCACCAAGCATCAGAGCACAGATGTTGTATTGCTGAGCAGATCCTTTTAGAGAGTGCCTTTTTCTGTGTAATTCAAAAGCAAACGACAATGTGTGTCCAATATATCTTCATGACATACATTTTTGAAAGCTATATGTTAACGTTTACTCTCTTTTTAGAATATACTTAAATGTAAAGTTTTAAACTATCAGGACAGATCTTGGATTCACTTGTTAAATATGCAGATACAGAAATAGGCAGACAGACAGGTGGGTGGATGGATGGATGGATGGATGGATGGATACGGACGGGCGGGCGGGCGGGCGGGCGGGCGGGCGGGCGGGCGGGCAGACAGACAGATTGAAAGATCAGATATTTTGTTCCCATTTCATACAAATTAGTGATGGGAGTTGCAAACTTCTAAGTTGGTAGTAATTTGTGCTAGAAGCTATCCCCTTGTATTGGTGAGGTTGTAAAAGTTTTTTTTTTGGGCTTTTCTCGCTCTTTCTGTGTTTCTCTCTGACACATTTCTTAGTGATACGATATGATTTTCTGGTTTACAACAGAATAGTAACAGTGCTTGTATTGGCTTTTTTCTATAGGCACAGTATTGGCTACTCAGACATAAGATGGACAGCGGAAAGTGAGGGTGAAGAAAAAGTCACGCCAGGCACACATAAGAAGGGCCTTTATTTGTGATACAGATAGTTTTCCTCAGCTGCCGCTGACCATTTCAGAGTGATGGATTTCGGCGTCATTCCTTGGGTCAGCCAAGCTTTTATAATTAAAACTGTGGAAAAGTAACTTTTCCTATAGACAAGCCTTACCAAAAGAGACTGAGAGGGTTTGTTTTCTTGAAGTCTTGAAGCCTTTTTCACAACAGCTACTCAGTGATAGTTGTGGTAGCTCAGATGGTAATATTTTAGGTCTTATTCTATTACCTTTGTTTTTCTGGAACAGCTTCCTGAAAACTGGCATTGCCTAACCACTGCCTCAGTTGCCACTGGTGTGGCCCTGTAATGCTAGTACATTGGTGTAACTGTAGGGAAAACCTCATCCTGCATGTTTGTCTATTCTTCAAGCTTTGGAAGTAAAAGAATCATAGAACAGTAGAGCTTGAAGAGACCACAAAGGCTGTCGAGTCCAACTCCCTGCCGTGCAAGAATATACCATCAAAGCATTCCTGAGAGATGGCTATCCAGCCTCTGTTTGAGAAAAAAGGAGACTCCACCCACTCTGAGGCAGCATAGTCGACTGTCAAGCTGCTCTTACTGTCAGGAAGTTCTTCCTAAAGTTTAGATGGAATCTCTTTTCCTGAAGTTTGAAGCCATTCCTCCATGTCCTAATCTCTGGAGCATCAGAAAACAAGCTTGCTCCAACTTCCGTGTGGCATTCCTTGAAATATTTAAACATGGCTGTCATGTAACCTCTTAACCTTCTCTTCTCCAGGCTAAATATACGCAGCTCCCTCAGCCATTCCTCATAAGACGTGGCCTCCAGGCTTTTTATCATTTTGATTGTCCTCCTCTGGTCATGTTCCAGCTTGTCAAGTGGGTGACCAGTTTCTCCTGGTCTGTGTTACTCTTCTTCCTTTGATACAAGGATGGGCAACATTTAGCCTTCTGGAGGTTCTTGGGCTACCACTCCTATCATTCTTCACCAGTCACTACCCTGCCTTCCCAGTCTTACACATTGACCATCTCTGCTTTAATGTTATGAGAAATAAGGGATGGGGCTCATTATACCTTTAGCAATTGTATAGTAGAGGGGCTTTCAACAGATGTTCCTTGTTGGGTTGGGGAAAAAAGCCCTTAGCCCCCACACAGTTGCCCACTCCTGCTTAAAGGTCCTGGAAGGGAAATTGGTGGGTGCATGCATTTCAACTGTCATCTGGCAAAGCTGTACCTGTTTGATTCCTCTAAAGCAGTGGTTCCTAACCTTCTTTCACTTACATCCTCCTTGGCAGCCCATGTCCCTAAACGGTACCCTTCCTATTAGCCAAACGTTTGTAAATAATATAGTTGCTGTTGTTTCAAATTCATATGTTGTAACTGTAAATAAATGGTCAAATAATGGGATTAAAAGCATTATTGTGAGCAGAAAAGCATTATAGGTGAACAGGTAATGCATATATATTGCAATTCAAACTCAAAATATACAATGAATTCACCAAAATTACAAAGCGAGGGAAGAGGGCTTTTCTTGAGGTTGAATAAGGAAGGAAACCCACTCCATCACTTGTCATAATGTTCAGTTAATTTCACAACTTTTGACTTGTATTTTGTCTTACACTGTTGATATATGTGCCCCTTCCTGGCATTATTCCTTTATTTTTATTTTTATTTTTTGCATACCCCTACATGTCCTGACTGGTACCCCTGGGGTGTGTGTGGACTCCAGGTTGGGAATCACTGCTCTAAAGGTTTTTGTGTTTATTTCAGAGCTTGGATGTCTTTGTGGCAGGGCTAACCTGTCAGTGTTGGGTCCTTCCAGGACATTGTTATTCAGAATTAGTTGATTAATTAAGTAATTTGTTACTTAAACAATTCGGGAAAACTTTAATCAATAAGAGTCATTTGACATTTCTGAAAATTACTTTAATGAGAGATATCTTAAAATATCAGCACTTGGCATTTCCATGATAAAAATAATAAATTTTAAATTTATTCTTGTAAAATGAATTGGGGCAGTGAATTAATTTTTTAATAGATTCTTTCCAGGCTCTGGTTTGTAGTATTTATATTGGCCATACAGTTACATAGTTCTCTGGACAACTTTAAAGGGAAAGAAAAGGTAAAATAAAATATTTAAAACGCCGTTAGAACAAACTCAGCATAAAATTTTGTTGGGGGTGGGAGAAAGAGAGAGAGAGTGCTGAAATCAATTTTGCAGTATAATTGAAAATACAGAACCTGCAATCAATAGGATGAAAAAGGCTACCACATTTTAAGATCAGAGGTTGTAAAACCCTGGGAGAATAGAAGAATTTTCAGCTGGCACTGAAAAGATCAGTCAGTAAGCAATTTTCTACTACATTTTGAACGTTAACTGGAGAGAGTCAGATGTGGATAAATGTGTCAGCAGGATTGTTCGTACTGCTGAGATGGAGTCATGTCTGGATGGGGCACAGAGTTTGGGTATTGGAAGGAGAGGGTCCAGTTAAGTCCCTGGTTCACAGAAGAAGTAGATGCAGGTCATTCCATGCTGGTCACATCCAACTGGCAAGATATGGTGGTGTTGGAGCAGAAATGTCAGCAGTCCTGTAAAATGAATCCAGTGTTAAACTGAGTATGCATGCAACACTTAGATTAACCATTTCCCTGAAGCTCTACCCAACAGTTCTCCTGAATGTGTGCAAGGCTTAAACGGAAGAAGGGTTTGTGTGTATGTGTGGCATTTAAGCTCCATCTCCTAGTGCTTTGACTATCTAGAAATAAGTTAGATGTCCAAAAGTCTGAATATGGGTATGCAGCTCCCATGTTCAGGAACACTGTTAAGGCTGAGTTCCTACTCCTGCAGTCAGTGGAACATAGTTACAGAGCCTTGTTCCAATCTTCATACTCAAAAAGGTCCAACTTATGGGTTCTCAGGGGTGTTGGGAGCAGGGCTTATACATGCAACCATGTCCCCATCCCCAGGGTTAGCCTTCAAGAGTTTAGGTGAAGAGTTTAGGGGGCCCTGGTGGCACAGTGGTTAAATGCCAGTACTGCAGCCACAAGGTTGTGAGTTCAATCCTGCAGGGCTCCAGATTGACTTAGCCTTCCTTCCTTCCATAGGTCAGTAAAATGAGTACCCAGCTTATTGGGGGCAGTTAGCTAATACATTGTAAACCACTTAGAGAGCACTTAGCTGATAAGTGGTATAGAAATACACATGCTATTGCTATTGCTGAAAAGGGCTGTCGACAAGAAGGTCACACCTCTTCTAAGGGGCCAGTGAGCAAACAGTGAATGGTGAGCTGTGAATATTCCTCTAGACTGGTCCTGCAGATGTTTTAAATCTCAGCTCCCAGAGAAGTGCCAGAGATTCTGGAAGACAAAAGTCTAAAACATACAGAGAACCAAGGCTCATAACCATTGCTGTAGACTTCAGCTGCCCAAGACCTGTAGGAAGGCTCCAGAGTACAAAGGGAAGCAGATTCTTGCACTGTTAATGGTTGGTATAGGAGGAAGAACAGAAAGGTAAGGTTCACCTTCAAACGCTGATAACGTACTGTAGTAAAAAGATGATGCATCAACCTTTTAAGCAAAAGAAAAAAGAGGTAGTGGTGGTGGTATATCAGTGAGAGCCAGATTGCTCCAGAGCAAGTGAAAATAGCTTAAAGCAGGGAGAGAAGTACCTGCAGGAACCTGTGCTATTAATAGTTTGGTGGGAGAGCAGAGGCAGGTGATCACTGATGTGGAAATAAGAGGCATTATACAACAGTGTTCAGACCAACTGTAAAAATCTAATTTTGTGTTCCCACGGTCAAAGGCTCTCTGCATTGCTATCTATTGGCATGGCCAAGGGAAGACATGGCAAAATGATATTAAAGCATGTTTTATGATTGGTAGCTGATGCTGAAGCAGAGGCTGAAAGCCAGTGGTTTTCAATCTTTGGTTCTCCAGATCAATTCCCAAAGCCCTTGCCAGCATGGCCGATGGTGACTGATTCTTGGAATTGAAATCCAAAATGTGTGGCAGGTCAAACACTGGGAATCACTGGGTTAAATGATACTAGGTAGGAATTCAGCTTGTACTCCCATGCCCAGCTCTGGCCAAACAGGGAACTGAAGCCACTGGAATCAATAAATCAATAGGCTGGAGCAGGTCAAGTGACATTCCACACCACCTATACAAATGATCAGATCAGGCATGCTTGCTTGCCTCATAACTAAAAGACCTGCATCTATTAAGCAGCAAGTCGCCTTGCTTCCATTTTGCCTCACCTTCTGTTTTGATAGCATGGGTGGCATTTACATTTTATTAATTGCTGGATTTGCATGTGTCCAAGGGGCAATTTCATAGATACAGAATGCAGTCATAAAAGCTTTCTTGGAAAGAGTAATTAAAATAATTGCTGTAATGTCTAGGGTGCTGTCACCATATGATCTGACTGTTTATATTGATTGGTTGCCTGAAGCAGAGAAGTTATAAAAAAAAAACTAAGTTCATTTTTAATCAGTGAGGCACTGAAAACATATTGGTGGCACAGATTTGAAGAATAGAAGATACACTTAGCTACAAAGGAATATTAAAGACGTAGATAGCTTTCGATCTTGGGTGCCACTAAAAGGGTAGAAGGTTTCATTTTGTGTTCGCGCTCTTATATTAAAAGATAGAGGTTTTATGCCAAAAGGGGCTGGCCTGAAAACATTTTAGTGACTGAAGGCGTATGAGTGTGGAGAGGGATATAAGAAATTAGTGTTCTACTGGAGGGAGCACCAGACTTTTTTAAGAAAATGAAATACTATTATCTTTTACTGGTGCCGGCAGCTGACCTAATTTGTAATATCCATCTGCTTACATGTGTGTGTGAGAGAGACTGCATTTAAATGAAGTTAATGAATATATAATGCTGCCTGATAATTGAACAGACAATTTTGATTTAATAAGCAGCAATGATAATGAAGAGGAAGTGGTTTATATAGCCCATCCATTTTTGTTTTTCCTCTCTTAAGTAAGAAAGGAGATTACTTTTTCTGACATCTGAACCCAGGATTAAGGTTTATACCCAAGCAGGTCAGAATACATGAGCAGAACAGAGGTACTAATTTGAAGCTAGATTATGATCAGAGGAAGGGGCTGACAAAAGCACCTCTGAATATTCCTTGCCTAAGAAAACCCTGTGAAATTCATGGGTCACCATAAGTTGATCAGCCAATAGAAGATACACACACATGTGCTCCTGGTTTGTTTATGAAATGGAATCGTCATCCCTGGTTCTGACCTTACTAGAAGCTCTTCCTTTCTTAGTAAATCTGCTTGCATGGGAAGAGGATCAAAATGGAGTCAAGCCTGGATGAATGAACGAACACTTAGCTCGTCTACATCCTTGTCTATTAAACCATGGTTTTTAGCTTAAGCTCACTTAAAAAAAAAACAACAGAGTTGTCTCCTTGGAATGGTTACTGCTCTCCAAAATTTCAGGAAGAGATCTTTTCCACCTCTTCTGGTGTGAATAGGAGACAGAAGCATTCAGAGTTGGGACCTTCTGTAGCAGCAGCACACATTGCTGTCACTGAACTTTGGACCATTCCATGTAAAGTGTGTGTGTGTGTATGTATATGTATTTTAAATGAATATGTTTGGAAAAGAGGGAGAGGACTATAGGAACCAATCTTATACTGTGCCACATAACCTGAAACATTTTTTTATTATTATTTTAACTCCTAGGGTCAGGGAAAATGTTGGCAGCTATGGTCCAAAAAGTCACTTTTTGAAGTGTTCCTATCTTAGATTGTTTGTTCATCAAGCCCAGTATTATTTTCTTTTACTGATGGAGGCAAGGTAGATTATCCTTCTTCACTCTGGTGACCTCCAGAGGTGTTGGATTCTGATTCCTATCAGATTCAGAGAACATGGCAAATAGAAGCGATGGGAGCTATAGTCCAGGACATCAGGTTAAGGGAGCCCATAATGAATAGTCAAGTTTTTTAAAAAAACAAATCATATTTTTAAAAATTAAATTTGGACTTTTAAAAATTTAAATCAGTTTATTCTTGAAATGCACTTTCTCTCAAGTCTTTGCCTTTAAATGAGTGTAAAGACAGGGTCATGTCCTGGCTTACCTCACAATCCACAAACTTCACCCAGAGATTGACAGCAGTGTTTATTTGTAACAAAGCAAGCAACATAGCACACTCCATCTGAAGTTGCTGAGACTGAATGAATATGTGGATGTTACACATTTTATATCTTTCCATACAAATTTAGGTACACAAAGCTGTGATTGGAGAGGGCCATAAATTTGATATCACCCCACCATACTAAACATTTCCCGGATTCACAGTTGTTTACCCATCTTTCATCCTTGAGTCCAAAACATGTTTCCTGCCCCCTTATCTTTGAACACTTCCACTGTTCATTTTCCCTTACTCTGATATTCTCCCCCTTAGCTGGATACATTGAAGCAGTGGGCAATAAAACAATTAACCATTTGATACACTGGAATACACAAGCAAACTTCAGAGATACATGTCGGAGACTTCACAGTATCAGACATGATACTTTAGTTCACTCTAACAATTCCTAAGCTGGCTATCCAATCTGTTCTAATACACATCCAGCAGATACCTTAGGACAGGAGCCCTGCATCCTGACAGATAGAGAGGCTCAATGAACAGAAAATTTGGGAAGATGGAGTAGAATAGAACAAAGAAGATAAGGTTAATAAGTGAAAGGGGTCCTGTTTTTGATCAATTGAAAATTGATCTGAAAACAATTCAGAATAATTGCTTAAGTGTATACCTACCTTCTGATGAAGCCCACATCTGTGCATATGTGTTAAGATTATATTAAACTACTAGCATATATACCCATTGTTGCCCAGAATTTTCTTTTCTTTTAGGTGATACTTGTTAGAAAGATTTGAGATCCTGTGTCTCTAATTCTCCCAACTGTCTTCTCTAGTACCTGTGGCTTTTCCCCATATTCCCCAATCCAATCTGTATTCAAAGTTATTAATATTACAGAGTTATTACAGAGATTGGGTTGCTGAGGGAGTACGCTGCCCTCCTCCTTGTTGCTAGGCCTCATCTCCATAGCAACCAGCCAGACCTAGGAACTCTCTGGCTGAGAATTCTAAAGCCCCCCCCCCTAAACTGCAAACCCCAGGATTCCACAGAATCTTAGGCAGCCAATCATATGAGGTCTTTACCTGACACAGAAAAACAGACATACTTTGACTTTTATATATTAGTTAATGTACTTCAGCTTAAAAAAAAAAAGATTAAATACCATCAACCTCACCAGCGATTTCAACCAAGATTTCAATAACTGCATCCTTCATAGAAGTGATTTAATTTATAATTTCAGTTTGATTTAAATCAAATCAGTCTTCTAATTTGTTGTCTGCCATCTTTGATCACAAAAGTTCCCATCTAGTTTAAATGCTATGGAGATTCTGCTAATTTTTTTTTCCAAGCAGCTACCTCTTTCACTCTGTGATGTGTACAGAAAACTTTATGGTCTTGGGAGTGAGAGTTCTTTTATACTGCAGTCTTCATCAGTCACAGACTGGGAGCGTTGTGGGGTGATGGTGATAAAAGAAGAGAGCTCTTTCTAATGATACAAATGGTGTTCCATCAGCATTTGTGAATAGAAAGCAACAGATTGCTTTGAAAACTTCTCTCAGCTCCTTCAGCTGACCACACTCTTTATGTAGCAATAAATGTCAATTCTGTCTTTTTGGAAGGCACTACCCATGTACAGGAGATCCAGTTAAGATAATTGCTGAATATGTGCCAGTTTTCTCATGACAGCAACAAACATCACTGGATGCCTTTTCTAAGATATGCATGGAAACTCCCAATGTGCAGAGAAGTTGGCACAAATGTATTAATGTACCTTTGTGATAAATTCACTCTCCCTGCACCTAAGTTCATAAATGCAAGCAAAGACTAAAACAAGCTTCCTGTTTTCTGGAAGCGTGTTCAACTTTGGCTCATCAGGGGCCCCTTTCACTCTACATACAGGCTACCATATTCCATTTTAACTGCTGTGACAACATCCTAGGATTTGCAGTTTAGGGAGTGGGATTGAGAATTCCCAACCAGAGCCCTGGTGCCTCACTGAATTACAGATCCTAGGATTCCATAATAGGATATTGCCATGGAAGCTGAAGATGGATAATTGTCTAATGTAAAAGGGCCTCTGGTGTGCACACTCAATTGATGTGTGCTCCTACTCAGCAAAATCAGAGTGCATGCTTAAGAAACAGAGCTTGGGAGTTTTGAGAACGTGGCTTGAGAAATCAGTTATTTTTCAGCTTGTAGACCAGTGGTTCTCAACCTGTGGGTCCCCAGATGTTTGTGGACTTCAGCTCCCAGAAGCCCTGAGCATTGACCATAGTGGCTGGGGATTCTGGGAGCTGAAGTCCACGAACATCTGGGGACCCACAGGTTGAGAACCACTGTTGTAGACCAAGAGTTGCATTTTAAATATGGGAAGAAAATGGCTGTTGGTGCATTGAGTAATGTTTTCTAGTTACTTCTGAACATTACTTTGAAGGCAGGAATGAGCAAAGTGTCGCCTGAGGGCCATATGCCACCCTTCTGAAGAGACTCCTAGCATCTCACAGCACTGAAAAAAAAATTTGACCCAAGGCCTTCAGGACTGGTGGTTTTAGCTTTAAGCAGTTCACCCAAACCAACCAAACTTGGTTTTTAAGATTTTTTCCAGCTTTTATTGCTGGCGGCAGGCAGGGGGCTAGCGGGTACTGTTACAGGTGCTGGGAATCATAGTATCATAGATTCGGAAGAGACCACAAGAGCCAGCCAGTTCAACTCCCTGCCATGAAGGAATATACAAATCAAAGCATTCCCAGAAGATGGTCATCCATCCTGTTTAAAACCTCCAGAGAAGGAGGTCCCACCACACTCTGAGGCAGCATATGCCATTGTCAAACAGCTCTTACCCTCAGGAAGTTCCTCCTTACATTTAGGTGGAATCCCTTTTCCTGTAGTTTGAATCCATTGCTCTGTGTCCTAGTCTCTGGAGCAGCAGAAAACAAGCTTGCTCCATCTTCAATATGACATCCCTTCAAGTATTTAAACATGTCACCTCTTAACTTTTTCTTATCCAGGCTAAACACACCCAGCTCCCTAAGCCATTCCTCATGGGCAGAGTTTCCAGGCCTTTTGCCATTTGAGTCATTCCACTCTGGACACACTGCAGCTTGTCAATATCCTTCTGGAATTGTGGTGCCCAGAATTGGACATAGTACTCCAGCTGTGGTCTGACCAAAGCAGAAGAGAGTGGTACTATTACTTACCTTGACCTAGACATTCTTATCAAACTGTCTCAGCTGTCTCATCACACTGCTGACTTATGTTCAGCTTGTGATCTGTTAATACTCCTGGATCCTTTTCTCATGTATTGTGGTCCAGTCAGGTGTCATCTGGCTTATTATTCTTGGGGCAGGAATAAGATCTCCAGCAACACCACAGTTTCCCACTTTTGCTTTAGATGGCATTTTGAGGCATTTTAGGGGCATTTTGACAGGAAGATTTCAGGCTTATTTATTTAATTTATAGCCTACCTTTCTCCTAGCCCATGACCTAAGGTGGCTTACAACAAATTAAAACAAAGTACAGCTAAAACCTATTAGATACAGAAGTGAGAAAAAAATTTAAAAGAATTCTGTAGGCAACTGTTGTTGGAAGGTTCAAACAACTACAACAGGACTGACTAGAGCAAGATTTATTGTAGCCCAAGCTTTATTATGTTGTTTGCTACAAGCAAACTCTCGGCTGGCACTGAAAGTCTGTGTTTCTCCAGCCCTCCTCCACCATCCTCCGAGTGCCAATGCTGCTAAAAATATTTCTAGCTATCTAGACGATAAGAAGAAGGGGAGAGGATGAGGAGGTTAAAATGATTTCATGAAAAGGAGCCTCTGTGTGTGTGTGTTTTGGAGGCTTTGTTAACTGAGGTTTCCCTGTACTGCAGTAATGCAAGATGTTGCATTTAAGAAGGCTTATGTGATCCAGTGTGGTGTAGTGTTACACTGGGACTCTAGAGACCAGGGTTCAACTCCTTGCTCAGCCATGGAAACACAGTGGGTGATCTTGAGTTAATCATACTCTCACAGTCTCAGAGGACAGCGGAGGTAAACCCCCTCTGAACAAATCCTGACAGGAAAACCCTGGATAGATTCGCCTTAAGGTTGCCATAAGTTGGACACAGCTTGAAGGCACACAACAAAAAAATGAGATTTGTATGAGACTGCCTTCTAGAGAAGTTCTTCTGAGGTTTTGTTACCAATTCATAGGTTATGTTTTACATCTAAAGAGCTGAGAACAGGTCAACCCATGAAACAGTTTAAAGAACTTGAAAGAATTTAACAGAATAGAACTCATCA
Organism: Iguana delicatissima; assembly: GCA_948472985.1. Lineage (NCBI taxonomy): Eukaryota > Metazoa > Chordata > Lepidosauria > Squamata > Iguanidae > Iguana > Iguana delicatissima. The sequence goes on from CAOKZL010003959.1 coordinate 13,580, forward strand.
CATAGAATTATAGAATCATAGAATCATAGAAATGTAGAGTTGGAAGAGACCACACGGGCCATCCAGTCCAACCCCCTGCTAAGCAGGAACACCCTCAAAGCACTCCCGACAGATGACCATCTAGCCTCTGCTTAAAAACCTCCAAGGAAGGAGACTCCACTACACTCCGAGGCAGCATATTCCCCTGCCGGACAACCCTGACTGTCAGGAAGTTCTTCCTGAGGTTCAGGTGGAATCTCCTTTCCTGCAGCTTGAATCCATTGCTCCTTGTCCTGGTCTCTGGAGCAGCAGAAAACAAGCCCTCTCCTTCCTCTACATGGCATCCCTTCAAATATTTAAACATGGCTATCATGTCCCCTCTTAACCTTCTCTTCTGCAGACTAAACATACCCAGCTCTCTAAGTCTATCCTCATAGGGCATGGCTTCCAGGCCTCTCACCATTTTGGTTGCCTTTCTCTGGACTTGCTGCAGCTTGACCATGTCCTTCTTGAATTGGGGTGCCCAGTACTGGACACAGTATTCAAGATGAGGTCTAACCAAAGTAGAGTAGAGTGGTACCAGTACCTCCTTCGATCTAGACACCATACTCCTATTGATGCAGCCGAAAATTGCATTGCCTTTCTTGGCTGCCGCATCACACTGCTGACTCATGTTCAGCTTGTGGTCTATGAAGACTCCTAGATCCCTTTCACACGTACTGCTATCCAGCCACGTGTCCCCCATCCTATATTTCTGTATTCCATTTTTTCTACCTAAGTGTAGGACCTTACACTTCTCTCTGTTGAATTTCATTTTGTTAGCCTTGGCCCAGCTCTCCAATCTCTCCAGGTCATTTTGAATTTTGATCCTGTCCTCTGGCGTATTAGCAACCCCTCCCAATTTGGTGTCATCTGCAAATTTGATGAGCATGCCCTCTATTCCTTCATCCAAGTCGTTGATAAAAATATTGAACAGGACCGGGCCCAGGACAGAACCCTGTGACACCCCGCCAGTCACTTCTCTCCAGGATGAAAAGCAGCCATTCGTGATCACTCTTTGGGTTCGGTCGGTCAACCAATTACAAATCCAACTAACAGTAGCACATCAAAACCCAGTATGCTTCCAGAGCTGTTTCAGACTGCACACACTAAAAAAAAGAAATGATAACACTTCAGAAAAATGTTTTGGCCAAAGTGCGCATGTTTGTTCAATGCAGGATTTTTATGTGTTGCACAGGAATGCCTGCAGGATCTAACAATATGTGGGAGAGGGAGTATTTTCTTTTGGGAGATAAAACAAATTTTCAAAGAAATTATTTTATGTGATATTACATTGGTATCCTCCTTGAAGAGGAGAAAAGATAAACGATTTCCCAAAACAACAGCAATAATTTTGGCTTTTTTAAAAATAACATAGCACAACAGAAAGAAACCAGTTGTTGGGGGCAGAATTCCCCAAGAAGGATAGGTTTCCTGTTTGGAAGTTGTGCTGGTATACCCCTTGGAAAAATGTAAAAATAATTTCTGTATAAACATTTCAAAGAACGGATTTCTACTTATTCTGTGAATCCCATAAAAAGCACTCTGAAATTCTTGCTGAGAGACAAGAAGAATCCTGAAGATGAGACTGCACCACCTGCTAATCTGTAGATGTGCTGGACTGCAGTTCCCATAATCCATAGCCAGCCTGGCTTTTGGCCACTTGGCTTCTGGAATTTCTCATGTGCTATTTTTGGAAGACTAAGTGGACATTTTAATTACTGGTTGCCAGTCCTGGGCAACTGGTTTTCCCAGTCCGTGGCTCACTGTGCTGAATATTGCCCAGTGGCCATGAGTTATGACCACCATGTTTTTTGCAATCCCAGGCAGGTAGCCAAAAGGATAGGACATCTGTTGGGCAACTGGCAGGATGTACTGTATAACTATGAGCAGTGCTTGGCTGTTTACAAGTTTTACAAGTCTATCTTGTTTTACTTACTTATTGGGCTTTTTTGAGATTTTCTGGCAAAGAAACGGGCTACATGAAGGCAGTGCGTCAAATTTAAAAGAACTGACAGTTTTGTTTAGGAGCCCGAAGGGTAGAATAAAGTGTTACAACTACTGATTAGTGTGGGAACTTCTCTTCCCGAATGCTTGCCCCTTGTTTTTATGGGATCTTCCTCTCCAAATGCTAGTATGGTTTTCTTCCCTCTATCTACCCCATTTGTTGGCAATATCAATGGAAGGTAGAGGGTAGTTTTTGTTGTGTTTTCTGTCCAGGAAAGGCTAATTGTGCATCTTTCTTCACAGAGAGGTCTTTTGTAACATAGGTATGTTTCACACTACACAATTATAGCACTTTCATACCTCTTTAGCTGCCATAGCTGCATCCTAGGGTATCCTGGGATTTCTAGTTTAAGGCAAAGAATTAGAAATGCCTCAACAAACTGAGAATCCCATGATTCCAAAGAAAGGATGCGGTAAATATGTAAAAGAGACCATAGTTGCACTAAATTGTGGCAAAGCATGAATCATTTCATAAGGCAAAGAATTAGAAATGCCTCAACAAACTAAGAATCCCACGATTTCAAAGAATGGATGCTATAAATATGTAAAAGAGACCAAAGTTGCACTAAATTGTGGCAAAGCATGAATCATATGTGATTATACAAGGAAATAGTGTGGCCTAAATACTCTAAAAGCACCAGGTCTTGGAAGCTAAACAGGATCAGTTCTGGTCTGTACTTGGATGGGAAACTGCCAGTGAATACTAGGTGCTGTAGGCTATATTTCAGAACAAGGAACTGGCAAAACCAATTCTGAGTATTCCTTGCCTAAGAAAACCTTATGAAATTCATGAGGTTGCCTTAAGTCAACAGGCAGCTTGAAGGCACGTACACATACATTACCGTATATGGGGAGTTAAATTTGAAAGCATATAATGAAATGCATAATGGAACCAAAACAAACAAGCCTATTGAGCAGACAGACCGAAAAGGCATTATCAGGTGAAATCTAGCCAATAAAGTTCTTATTCTTTGAATAAACCATTGGCATTTCAAAGGGCAGTTAAGACAGTTATGTTTTCCAAGAATGGAGAGTTTTGAAGGCTGCTTAGTATCCTGGCTTTTGTTCTTAAGCTGGTAAATGTAGTTGCCCATAGTTAAATGTAGAAAATACAGTGAATTCAAGACTTCTTAGTTTGTTTACCCACTCACTTGAAGGAGGAGGAAGGGGGTTGCAGTGCATAGCAAAAACTCCTACATCTCTGATCATATCAGGCTGACAAATGATCCTGTGAAGGTCTGTTTGTTTGTCTCTCTGTTCTGCATCTATGAGCCATTTCATTACAATTTGGAAAAGTTGCCTTTTGGACTGCGACACTTAGTCTCTCAGCTGGACGAGCTGGCTGGCATGTTTTGGCTTGATTTGGCAGTTGTAGTCCAAAACAAGTAACTTTTCTAACTTTTTTTATCATGCATGACAGCAGAAGTCCACGTGCTGATTTCCTGAAAAAAAAAGTTCACTAGTCTACACCACTTGCATGAAATTCTCAAAAATGGCACATTCACACACACAGAGAGGCAGCCCACAAGATTGCAAGGGGGCCACAACCATGTGAGGATTGACATGGTGTGAGCTTACACTTTCCTGCATTTCCCATGTTTAACTGCCCAATGTTCTCATGTTTTCTTAAAATGTTCTAATGCAATGGATGCAGTAACCAAAGCACAGAACCTCATTTTAGTCATCTCATTGTACTGTCATAATTTGGTAGTCATCATCCAAACAATGCATAACTTTTGGATGAATAATGGCTGCCACCTCACTCAAGCTCAGCAGCCACATTCCCACTGGTCAGAGGAGTCTCTCTCTTGGTACCAAAGGCTGGGAAAGTTTGCATGACAGCTTCTAATTTGTGGCCATGCTTGCTGGAGACTTTGGGAAGTTTTAGCTACCTCCCCCGAAAAAAGGATTTTTCCAAGCTCCATACCCCAATTGGAATGAGGCTGTATATTTTTTTAGTCCTGTGAGTGATTTGGAGGAGTGTTGGTAGTTGAGACTTGACCAATCAGTGGCCTTTTACACAAGAGAATATGCAGCCTCCGGTTAGTGGGGGGGGGGGTTTGCTCACTGAAAAGAAAAAATGTTCATTTTAAACACAAGCCTTGCAAGCCTGGGGTGAGGAATGCAAGGGAATGAGAGAAGGAGAATTGGAGTGTGGAAAGCAAGCACATCCCTCACAAATAGTCAAATTCACAAAGGTCAAACCAGCAAATGTGGAGGGAGGACTGTAGTCTTCTATCCAAATAATAACTAGTTCCAATCCTGCTGAGTTTTTGAAATCAAATGAGATGGATTCAGAATGGTGTGATGGTGTGGTAGTTGCTTCTGTTAGACAAATGTAGGTCAGAAATTCCCACCAACCTACTTCAAATCACTGAGAGTTATACCAGGAGATCCTAGCTTACCTTTTGTTCATCACTGATCTAGGAGAGGACATACTGGTATAGTCACCGGAAGAAAAGAACTGACATTCTAACCAAACCACAACATGCAGTCTGCTTCATACAAAACACTAGTGGCCTGGGTAGAATTTACTCTGGTTGAAGAATAAATTGCCTCCTGGATTTGAAAACCCATAAAGGAGCAATTGAGCAAAGAGGCCTGAAGGTCTTGGACCCATTTTTCTCTCATTGAACTATAAGAGAATACGAGAGCCGTTTGTCCTGTGCTTTTTCAGATGCTGCTGTTTGAAACATCTGCCCAGAATTTCAGCTTAAACCGTTGCTAAAGGCTTGACTGTCACACTTGGCAGAAGGTCTGCCATGCAAAAATAGAGGTGCAGTTTGTATGTGTAATGAGGGAGCCCAGCTTTAACAAAATTCATCCCATCTTGGCAGCTAGGAGTGTTTGAGTTACAGAATATGCTTCTGCTGTTGCAAGCTCAAATGAGACTATGTTTAAGTAGCTTATTCTTAGCAATTAAGGTGTTTGTGCTTATGTTTTTCAAGGCAGTGGTGAATTTCTTGAATTTCTTCAGCATAGTTTTCTGGAAGCTGCAAAAATAGCCTTAAGGTCAGTGTGTTGTTCAGAGTCCATAAGTTGCTCTCCTTGCTCTGTAGTTCAAGAGCAGCTGGTGGCTCTCATGTCATTGGGATGTTGAATCCCCTATGGATTTCAGATTGCGTTTTAAAAGAGCTGTCCAAGGTGCTGAGCCTATTTGGGGGAGTAAGGATGAACACCTTGGTAAGCTTGTTTAAATTTCAGACTAAAACCTGAAGCAGCTTCACTGTGTGACTGACATGGAATTTACCAGTGAAGAGTCAGAACTCAAAGGATAATTTATCCAAGAGCCAGTAGTTAGGGTTTGATTGTTTGGACCTCTCTCTACACTGTGTATGATATGCATCATGCAGAGTGCCACAGATCCAATGTCTTAAAAGACTCTTCTTTCCATGGGTTGTTCCCTTTGCTGACAACCCATTTTTCCAACTTATCCATCTTGTTTTGTTCCTAGAGCTTCTTGCCAATTAGATTTGCCAATTAGAATTCAACAGTGAAAATACAGGGGTGCGTTCCTTAATACGTTTGTGCACACAATACCTTCTGTGGGTTTCAAAATGGAGTGAAGATGTTCCACACAAACACTTCCAGATATTTTACCAGCCAGGACACACTCTCAAAATCAGGGATAAATGGGGCCAGGCACTAAGGGATAGGGAGACCACCAAGGTCCTTTTTGGGGAAATCCCTTTTGTCGGCAGCAAGCAAAACTGACAAGGGGAAAAATGAATGCTTGAGGAGCTTGTCACTGCTTGCCGAGCAATTGGAGATGATGGACCAGGGTCCTGTCTGAGTCCTTACTGCTGCTTTTTCAGACCTGGGGCACCTCTTCCAATTCCAGACAATGTGCTGAAACCCAGAACTAGTTGTTCCCATACACAATGCACAAACTGCTCAAACTACCAGTTGCCAGTGCACATGATATGGTAACCGTCCAAATTATCAGTTGCTGCCACACACAGCGTAGTAACTATAAGTCTCTCAGGGAGCTACCCTGCGGAGGTACAGCACAGAAAGGCTCGGGGCTTCCTAGCTTGAAACTACAACAAGGTCCACTGGCCTAAGAAGCGGCACACACATCTGCACAAAGTGAGGTTATGAGGTTCTGCTTGTTACACCCTCCGTAACCATAAGTGCTAGTGTCTTGTGGCATGTTTCTTCCTAACCGTGTTTCCTACCTCTTCAGATCCCACACCACAGAAGATCCAAAGGTAGGGAGTGATTCCCAGGACAGTCACGTGTCCAATCCTTGCATTCTATAGTAGCTCATGGACAGCAAACCAAGCTCGTGGCTGTATAGGTGCACTGCCAGACATGGACCAAGATGGAAAGGAGGACAGCTTCCCAACCCACAGCAGCCCGTATGGCTCAATCACACAGATTCTCGCTTACACATATTCCTAGCAGAATTTGGCTGGAATCTTTATAGATTCTCTATGTCTGCTTTCCTGAACTGTGTGTGTCGACTTGACAAGTTAGGAGTGCAGGGTGCTGCCCACTTCTCCACCAATCCTGTTATCCCAAAACATGCATGACTCATGGGTCTACCTGCAATGCCAGTACCTCTGTGAAACAGTGAGGAATATTAGTTCAAAGAGGAGGCCTGCAAGAGTGAGGTGACTTTACAAGATTTTTTTTCACCTACATTTACCAGTATTAGTGCAGGGAAGACCCAGCCAGAGATCTGCAGGTGAGCTTAATTGTTTTATTGGGGGAATTGTAATCACACACATACAAGATCCAAGCAGTCATACAATCGCACAAGACTAACTGAAGGAAAAGGGAGAAAAATTTTTGATAACGAGATTTAGGGTGAAGTGGGTGATAACTTACCAATCCAGAACAGCAGTGAAGAAGCAGCGATGTGGCTTAGATACAAGTTTAAGGACAGTATGCTGTCGAGAACTGGAGCAGAAGAGGAGCAACCAGCAATTGGTGTACTGCAAATTGACTAGCTAAAAATACTCTTATTTCTGCCTGGAGGGCTAGGATCTTAATGTCTCTTGGCAGAGTAAACAATGGCGTCCAGAGAGTGGGGTCTGGAGTGAGCTAATGGTCTTAGCATTAGGTGACAATGGGCTAATGGTAGTCCCGATAGCTCAGTATTTGCCAGACAGGTGTGGGAACAAAAGGGAAGCTTGTTTGGTCAAAGGGGGAGGAGTTAAGACAATCAGTCGTCTTGTGGGAATCTTCCAGATGTTATTGTCTCTAAGAGGCTGAGTCATGGGAAGCTAATTGCAAATCCATTATCGCTGGAGTTTCCTGGTGATTCCCTGACTGCAGCCCGGCTACGCCTGGAGGTCTCTGCTGACCTAATTTGCAACGTGTGTGTTGGGCCAGCCTCTTCCTCTTACGCGGCATGGCCACACAGCCATAGCAGGATCTGATTTATATTTATGCCAATTAATATATTTTGCCAATCACGTCATATCAAATCGTGTCACTTAGGTTATCATTGGCACCCCAAACTTAGAAATAGAGGAGAATGCTGTAAAGTTGCATTTTGAGAATTAGCATGTGAACCAGGATATAGTTGTTTTACTCATTTATAGGCCACTTTCTTCACAATATTGGCACCTTACAAAGGCACCTTACAATTAATTAATTCATATCTATTATTATTATTATTATTAAACAAGGTACGAATTATTAAAACCACTACAGATTAAAAACGTGCAAAACATTGGCACACACACACACAATACATAGGTACATGTCTATATGTACACACAGATACACAAGCTATCTATAGAATTAAAGCTATTTAAAATTATTTAAAAGACAGAATATAAAAATCAGCAAAGCACCACAGCCTGAAAAGCCCATCACATTCCGTTCCTAAAAGCCTGATGGAATAGAGAAGTTTTCATTTGCCAGCTAAAGGAGAGGAAAGAAGGCATCTAACAGCCTTAAGGAGGGAGTTCCAAAGTCTGGAAGCAGCCACAAGGAAGATTCCCTCCCTTGTTCCCACCAAATCAGGCTGGGAAGTTAGTGGGACAGGGAGAAGTGTTGCTCCCAAAGACCTTGGAGCTTGAACATATAGAGATATTCTTCAAATAGGCTGGATCCAAGCTGGTATTCCAGTTCTTTGAATTTTTAAAATACTTTTCCAAACACTCTCTGGGCCCTTTCACACTACAGCATTATAGCAGTGTGATTCCACTTCAGCTGCCCTTGTTCTGTTCTATGCTCTTGATTTTCTTTTCTGAGTTCTTGTTATGGGAACAAGTGCATTATGGCTAAGGAGACAAGATAATTTTCTCCATTTTTCTAAAGTTGGTGGTTTTTTTCTGCATATTATTATTATTATTATTATTATTATTATTATTATTATTATTATTATTATTATTTTACCTGCTTCTCAAACTGGCAAAATCAGAGATATTCCTTGTTCACACTTAGAATTCAGCATGTTACACCTCCTTTTATAATAACAACAACAACAAAAGGAGAAGAGTTCAATTTTTAAATATCTTCTGAATAGACTGTATGTCTAATTATCAAACTTGATAATTTTATGCTAAACAAAATTTTATACCTAATGGATTTTATGTTTCTAAGTGGCATTCAGTCTTCAAAGGGTGTTAATATAGTGGTTTTCAATTTTTCTGAAAAGTTCTGTTTTTTCCTGATAGAACCTGGGGAAAGATTTTTCCCCCTTGGACTTCAGAATTTCTGGAAATTTTACATCTCTTGATGTAGACACTGTTCATGTCTGCTGACTTCAGGGCCACTAGCTGCTACTCCTTAGCCGGCAAGGTAACTACGAACACTAGCCAGGAGTGAAGCCAAAAGGTTCGCGGGCCTGAGTGGAACCAGTCAATCACAGCTCGTGGAATGCTAAGGGAAGGGGCCGTGGTGGGAAAAGGTATAGCCTAGGGCCACCATGTTCAACTTCTTTTTTCTTTTTTTTCTTTTTTTTTTGGCCTCCTTGGAAGCCCTTCTCAGATTCAAGACTCCCCCCCCCCATCAAACAGGGATACAACACGAACAGATAGAAAATCATAATAGCTTTGAGAATGCTTGATTGAGCATGTTGATGGATGCAGCCTGGTTTGTGTCTGACTTTGAAGTGAGGCTGTGTGAAGGACCTCACATGACTGATATGGAATATATCACAAAAGCCTCAACTTTTGTGGATTTTAGCTCTTAAATCAAGATGTAAGAGGAGCTTAAGCAATGGATTTACCAGGTGCACTGAATTCAGATGGTGTGTTGGAAAGATACTAGAAGTATGAGGGGAATGACTGACTCTGTTAAAGGTTGCTGCTTGGGTATTTTATCAGTTCAGTTACCAGGGCCCCCATAAACCTTTGGGGCTCCCCTTCTCACAGTTTTCAGGCTGTGACCCTCTTCAAATGTGCCAGGGCCTCTTTGGGGCCATATGGCTCCCGTTGAGAATGGCTGGCCTAGAAGCTTGTCTGCAAAAGAGTTAGGGCAGTCAGAAACAGAGCAAAAACCGGTTGGGAAAGGAGAAGTTTATGAGACCTGGGTAGAGGTTTGGAAGCTGGAAATGTGGAAGGAGTTCAGGGAGTTCAGATTTAACTTAGATGTTACATAATAAATCTTTGTTGGTTTTATTTTCTACAGCTGTATCTGACTGTTTTCATTTGAGAACTGAAAGGGAGAACTGGTCACACTTTACCACACTACATCCACGGATTAACATAGCCATTTCTCCATAATAGTGGCCAACTTGAGGCTGGACTACCAGATCTGTGGAAGGATCTTGAGGGTAAAAAGCTAAGATGAGGGATAGAAGCCCATGGGCTGGAACTGTGGGGCCAGAGTTCCTTTAGAGGGGTTCCATCACACCACGTGGCTTGTAGATGTGGCTTTCCTTTTTTAAACAAAGAGGTAGGTGTGTGTTGAGAGGCAATGTGTGCAAGGTGATCTTGAATATCTTTCCTAAAGAATAGAGGAAATACTTCTCTGGTAAAATGTTACACTTCACAGAAGGTATTGGGTTTCCAGTAACTTCCAACTGCAGGAGAAAGCTCACTATTCATGTCCAAAGATGTCTGTGGTTTGGTTTGTGTAACTAATCTCTTCCTCTCTTTCTCACATTGTTTGCAAAGTGAAAATGATACTCTATTTACTAGCTAGAACTGAGAACAGAGATTTTAATGGCATGCTTTCTCTTATGTGGTGTCCTCCCGGTGTGTTGGACTACAATTTCCAACAGGTCCAGCCAGCACCACTAGAGGTCAGGAACAACAAGAGTTGTAGTCCAGAACAGCTGATGGGGCACCATGTTAGTGAAAGCTGTTAACATCATTTCAGTGCTGACTGGATCTGTATTCACAAGTTTTTAAACTCCGTTTATGACCACATTTTCTATTGTTCTTCCCTCCCTCATTTTCTTTTTAATAGGAGGAGTCTCGTGTCCTTAGAGTGAAAGTTGTAGCTGGAATAGATCTGGCCAAAAAGGACATCTTTGGAGCCAGGTATGTATGCTGCAATTTATATTGCTTGTCTAACAGACAGGATAGCATCATTTGTATGTGTCAGCAGCACTAGCTTTTCAAAAACAGTAGAAACAACTAATAATTGAGAGCAGGGACAACCAGTAAGGATTTTGAGGTCTTCAGAAGACCTTCTTTCTGTCCCACCACTATTATCAGATACATCTGGAGAAAATGTGGGGATGAGCCTTCTCTGTGGTTGTTCCAAGCTTCTGGAACTCCTTTCCTAGGGAAGGTAGACTGGATCCTTCCTTGTTATCCTTCTAGCAGCAGGTGATAACTTTGCTTTGACAGATCTTTGGGAATCAATCATTTATGAGGAAACAGCTTTAAATAAGATGCTCTATAAAGGCTGCATTTCTTGCTTCTTAATGGATATGTTTTGGGTTGGTTTTGTTGATTTTGCTTGATTTTTCAAAGGATGCAGGCCTTGTATGATATGCTGGGCCTTTAATTTTTGTCATTTTTAATTGGTTTTAACTGGTTTTAGTTTTATGAGGCCTTAACTGCTTTTTAACTTTATCTGCTGTGAATTTTTACCTGTGTTTGTTTTTACTGCTGTAAGCCACTTTGAGTACCAAACTGGGAAGAAGGTGAAGGCATGATATTCACATCATTGTCATTATTATTATTATTGATCTCTTCTATTGATAGCTTAATCATATTTTATTTCATTTGTATTTCTTTGTATCTCTTAATTTTTCTAAGGTGCTGTGCTTTCAGATCTGGGGGAAAAGGCAGGGTGTAAATAAATAGAGACTAAATAGGGAATGAACAAAAACTGTCTTTGCTCCCCATCATTTCTGCTCTTTGCTGCTGTATGGATGGTTATATTTAGCTTGAATGTATATGTATACTCTTGTGTTCTGCTCTGGCAGCTGCATTTCTCAAAAGATTTGAACCTAGGCAGTCTTCAAAGGCTTTATGTATCAGTTTCCTTCAGCACCTTAAAATGGGCTCCTTCTCCAATGCTTGATTAATGGGAAAATGTGTTTAACTGTAAATAAATGTAGGGGACTGATTGGCTAAAGACGAGCTTATGTAGTGTGGCAGCTAAGGCTATGAGCTGTGAATCAGCTCCACTTCCACCCTCCCCTGATCTGTGAATTCACCAGGAAGACTTATGCAACACACTCTTGTAATCCCATGTACAGTGGATAACAGCATTGATCTACTTTATAGGAGCATTGTTAAGATTACTAAGTTAATGTGTGTGAACACACCCTATGAATCAGTGAGGTAGAGTCCTTGTGATCCTTGCACTGCATGTGGCCATTGGACTAATTTCAGAAGCCCTCTGGAAATGACCAGTTCACATCAGTTCTCTCAGATTTCCGGCAAAGCAGATCTACCTCTCACCTCACTGACTGCTGAGTGTGGAGGAAAAGGGAGAAGCCTGGAAGTTTCAATGCTATCTTTGTTGATGTATTCCATTTATTCTCTTAAATAATGAATAATCTCTTAAATTCAGTCATGCACATCAGCTGATTTCACAGCAATTTTAGAGACATCCTCTCTCTTAACTGCATGGTACTGGGTGCTCCCCCGTTGTCTGGTGGGGGGATACAGGTAGAACTTTTTTCTGGGCTTCAATTGTAATTCAGTGGATAGACCTGCTCTCCAATGATTGCTGCTTTCCAGATTTTTAAAAAAAAATTTTTTGAGAAGCCAGTGCACAGAATTTTCTTTTAAGAGTCCCCCTCTTGCTTCCTCTTGCGTTATTATCTTTTCCTTTTTAGCTGGATTGCATCTTTAAAAAGCCCTTTAGGGCCAGGGCAATTCCTTATCTTTCTCCACTTAATATAGGAAGGTACATTACTGTAGCCTAAATTCTATTATTAACTCTCACAAGAGCAGACACTCTGTATCTGTTGATTTCAAAGGTGTTATTCAAAACAATGAACAATCAGTTCTGTCTATGATTTTGCCAAAATGTGTACGTGAAAGCCAAAAATGTTCAGTTTTGTGTGATTCATCATTGGACAAATGTGCAGATGTGCATTTGCCTGCAGTACAGAGGAGGGGAGGGATCAGGGCTGGGCACTCTCTGGGTGTCTCTCCCATCATCTCTGTCATTCTTTCTCTCTCTCACTACCTCCTTTCTTCTTTCCTGCCTACCATACCTTTCCCAAACAACTCTCTTTTCTCTTCTTCCTTGGCCTTCCCTGGTGGCACAACACCACTGTGGCAGAGTTGGGACCAGCCAGGAAAGCTTTTGGCTTGCTGCTCCTGTTGCCAGAGAGGGCATCTGGGAGTGAATCAAAGTGTGCACTGGGTGGAGGAAGAGGGCTCAGTGAAAGTTGTTGTCTTCTGTCCCCAAGAGAAGCAGTTTGGCAAGCCTAACAAGTTTGAGTGAACCGATGCAAACCATTTGAATTACACCACTGGTTGGCTTTAGCAATGTATTGATCCACCATTGGACAATTGATTCAGCTGGGTCTGTTCTAGTTGGGACTAACCAATAGGATTTTGGTCACTGAGTCAAACATCTAGCTCACAAATGGACAACTTGTGGTCCTCCGTATGTTGCTGAATATCAACTCCCAGAATCCATCAGCATGGGCTATTGTGGTTGTTACTGGTGTTTGTGGTTTGCAATATCTAGAGAGCAATAGGTTGCCTACCACTGAGCTAGCCCAGTATTGGCTACATGGCTGCATGTCATCAGCTCGTCCTTCTCCAATCTGGTATCCTTCAGATGCGTTGCTCTACCACTACCCTGATAGTATGTGTTCACACACGCACACACACGCACATCTTCTATAATAGATCATATATAGTCTTCTATTAAATAGTGAATGTCCCCTTAAACTGTTTTTCTCCAATTGCCCCATTGGCATACCCGTCATATATTAAGAATTGTAACCAGTGAATTCCCCCCTCCCCATTTTATCAGAGAATTAAAGAATAAAATAGAATAACAGCTTAAAATAAAGCAACACATAAGTATACAATACAAGTAAAAATGTGAATGCTAATTAAAAATACATAATCAGTTAAAAGAACATAACAACAGTTTAAAAAGCATACATAATAAAACCGATTCATAATTCAAAACTCATAATTTGAAAACCGTCTGGTTTACAAATAATTGCTTTAAATATATTGTTTTTAAAACCAGCAAATACATGTTGTGTTAAATGAAATAAAATTCCCTAGGAACGTAAGGATGTGAAGGGAAAGCTAATTCCCAGGATGTTAAAAAAAAAGTCCTATTTTAGAAATTAGTCCAAAATGTTTCACCTGAGAAATATTTATATGGTTTTCTTCAGATTCGTTAAAAAAGGGAAAAGGTACAGTGCAGATGAATTAGTAAATTTAATTAAAATATGAGCACAACCAGTACAAAATTTTATATACCTCATGTTAACATATATATATATATAGACTAGGACCTGTGGTTCCATTATATCAGTGGGATCTACCTGTATATTCTCACTGTTCAAGAACTAATTCATTTGTTTTATTCTAGTCAGGGTGAACCAATAGGAAACAGGTCTATGCATGAAAACTCAAAAGATTTTTCCATGAAAAGAGATGGTTAAGATCACAAAATGAACTGGGGGAAGAAAGGTGTGTATGTGCGTATGTGCCTTCAAGTTACCTGTTTACTTATGGTGACTAGATGAATTTTGTAGGATACTAGCATATATACCTGGCATTAGGATTTTATTTTCTCATAGGTAATACTTGTTAGAAAGATTTGAGGTCCTGTGTCTCTAATTCCCGAAACTGTCTTGTCCAGTACCCGTAACTTTTCCCCATATTCCCCAATCCAATCTGTATTCAGAGTTATTAACATAGAGAGGTTGGGTTCCTGAGGGAATACACTGCCCCCCTCCTTGCTGCTAGGCCTCATCTCCATAGCAGTTGGCCTATTCAAGACAGACACAGTGGACTGAGGCCCAAGAGCTCTCTGGCTGAGAATTCTAAAGGGCCCTCTCTAAACTGCAAACCCCAGGATTCCATAAAATCTTCTTAGGCAGCCAATAATATGAGGTCTTCACCTGACACAGCCAATCATATGAGATCTTTGCCTGACACAGACAGACAAACTTTGACTTTTATATATTAAATTCTTAGACAAGGGATACTTAAAGATGGTTTTGGCAGTTCCTTCCTCTGAAACAGAGCCTACAGTAATTGGTATTCGTTGGTGGTAGAGAGACTGAATCAGAAAAAAAAGAAAAGAAAAGCATATGCTCATGGTCTGAATTTGAGCAGGTATTTGTAGGCTTTGACGTAGGAAATAAATGGAAACCATCGTGTTGTCTGCAAAAGACATCATTAATTAGATAAACTGAGTGTCAGTGAATGCCTTTTTTAAAAAAAAAAACATTGAGCATAAGCATTTAGATCTCCTTTGAGCCGTGTCTGAGGTATCTGTGTGCGGAGGAAGGTTTAGAGAACATAATCAGACGGGAGGATGAATCAGATCCTCAGAATAGCTGGGTAGTTTTTTGTGGGATTTTTTTTTTTAAAATGCAGCAATTCAAGTTGTGAAGCAGCAATTTGGTGTTGCTTGTTGAGTTTGGCTCCATAGGGATGATTGCCACTTTACCTTTGGAACTTGGGATCTGGATATCAAAGTACAAAAGATTCAGCTGCTCATCGAGCACTCATCAAAAGAACATGTGTGTCGACTTTGGCACATGTGCCTTTTCCAATCACCACTTAGGAGTGATTTCTAAAGGAGTGGGTGCTGCATTTTCTACCGGATATGGCACTTCACTTGTCAAAGGGACTGTATCTTTTACCTGAAGATCTCTGCTCATTATTTTTTTTAAAGTTGAAATTGGCTGACATTGGGCCCCTACTTCTGGAGGATTGGAGGCATGCTATTGTTGGATTATTAAGCTTCCCCCATTCAAAAATAAGTAAAATGGTAAGGATATGAATTGCAAATAAGGAAACATCAGTCAGTGGTAGGAAACAAAAAGAAAAACATCAGCCCAATAGCTTCCAGGTTCAATGTGACTCTTCCTGGCAGGTCAGTGTATCCAGTTCTGCCAGAAGGTAATGGTGCTCTTTCTTTTCTCTAGACCTCATGTCAGATTTTGCATTCAGTAAGCATTCTGGTTTTGTACTATGTATGTTTTTTTTAAATGGTCCTTTGGGCTTTTTGCTACATGTTCAGAATGTGTGAGTTGAATTTAGTCTTCCTGTTTTAGCCCTACAGCCACCTGAAAAGTATACATTCCAGGGAGAACCAATGAAGGCTCCTGCAGTGAAAGGATCATTCGTGTTATAATAATTAGCACGGATAGAAAGTTGCTACTCAAAATGCAGCTGTCAAAATAGAAGTGTCTTAACCTTCCTGCTCTGGAGCCTTGGCATTGTATTCTTTCGTTGTATCAGTTTTCTAACTTACACACACACACACCCCAAATTCTGAAATCATTAAATATCTCTCACCATTGGCTTGCAGAATATTGGGACCAGGAGCAACCTGTGACTTCTTTTTGTGAAGCTTTGTAGCCTGCCCCAGTAGGCCACATCTTTCCTGTGGGTAGCCTGCTGTGCATGGGGCAGTGGAGAGATGCTTATGCTAAGTGGATACTGGTCTTTTGTGCTGTTTCATTGTTGAAATTGAAATTTCATTGTTGTCCATTTCCACTCAAGCCAATGTGACAGACAAGCATGCTAACTCAGAAATGAGAGGTGACATATAGCCACATTTAAATACCTGAAAGGACGTCGTGTAGAAGGAGCAGCCTGCTTGTTTTTTGCTGTTCCAGGAACTAGAACATGAACTATTGGGTTCAAATTGGAAGAAAAGAGATTCCACACAAATATCAGGAAAAACTTCCTTACTGGCAAAATAGTTTTTTTTTTTTTTGGTGGAATAGACTCCCTGAAAGAGTGAGGGACACTTTGTCTTTGAATGAAGAGGTCTGGAAAAGTTCAAAAGAGGCAACCAAAATGTTCAAGAGACTGGAGCAACTGCAACCTGAAGAAAGGTTACAGTGTTTGAGGTTGTTTAGTCTTTTTTTAAAAAAAAAAAGCTGAGTAAGGAAAGCCATGATAGAACTTTATAAAGTGATACATAGTGTGAAGAAAATAGATGGGGAGGATCTTTTCTCTTTTTCTTGCAGTGGTTCTCAACCTGTGGGTCCCCAGATGTTTGTGGACTTCAGCTCCCAGAAGCCCCAGCCACTATGGTCAATGCTCAGGGCTTCTGGGAGCTGAAGTCCAAAAACATCTGGGGACCAGGGCTATCTATTGAATCTGAGTAATGACAGAGTCAGGAAAGATAAAAAGAAGTACGTCTTGATACAGCTGATAGTTCAACTGTGGAGTTCTCTGCCACATGATGGTAGTTATGGCTGCCAGTTGGGATATCTTCAAAAGGAGATTGGATAGATTCATGGAGAACGTAATCATGGATGGCTACTAGTCAGAATGGCCGTATATCACCTCTAGTATCAGAGGCCTTTGTGTATTAGCAGCTGGTTAAACGTGGAATGGAAAGTCCAGCTGCATCCGTGGTTTGCTGGTAGGCTTCCGGTGGTGTACCTGGTTAGCCACTGTGTGAACAAAAAGTGACTGTGTAGGCCTTTAGCCTAATCCAGCACAGCTGTTCTTATGTTCCGTGGGAGGCCGAGCCACATCTTTTAAAATTACCTTTTAAATACTTCTGGTAGTAGGCAATAACCAGACCTTGGTGAAATCACCTGTTCCAGAATCTCATGCTGGTTTGTGGATTCTAGGAGTTGTGATCTGGTAAATAACCTCTCCAAATTCTGGTTAAAACTTACTTAGGTGCTCTGGCCATCACATCATTTTGTCATGGCTTAAATCTGAGATTGCAATGTTAAATCAGGTTAGTTGGTTAAGTCCTACAATTCTAAAAAGTTCTCTAAAAAGATGCCCCCAGTTGATAGACCACCAGATTAAAAAAAAAAAATTGGTAGAAGTTTCTGTAAAGTGACAGATGATGAGCATCATAGTCAACAAGGCATTCTCTCTTCTTTTGCTTGTGGGTGGAATAACCTTCTTAAGAGGATACCTGTTATGACACACATGCGCATCATGCAAAAACAAGAGAGTACGCTTCTTCCTTTCAAGATACTGTTTGTACTCATATGCAAATGTACACTGTTTTGATTTGTCTAATCACATGTCAGTTGTAACTGCCTTCAAATATCTGAAGAGCTGTCAATGAAGCAGACTGGTTACCTGTTGTTTCAGAAGGTAAAATTAGTTCCAGTGGGTGGAATTTGTCAGGAAGCAGGTATGAGCTAAATACTCGGAGAAATGTTCTCATGGCATGAGATGATGGGAAGTGGAACAGACAGTTCCTGGAGATGATGAGACAGGCTCCATTTTGCTGAATAGCTGTCAGCCAGGGATATTGCCATTGTCTCCTGCACTAAGCAAAGGGCTGGTCCAATTCAGAGGGATCTCAGACCTTTGTGGGTTTTATCTGTCCCATTTTCCATCAATTCTGCGCCTGAAGGTCACTTTCAATTTTAGAAGAAGTGTTTGGGGACTGTGGAAGCTGCTGCTTTCCGGGTCACTGGGGTGATAAATCCACTGCAGAGTTTACTTATCTTGTTGTTGGAGCTATCCAAGGTGCTGAGTGTATTTGTGGAAATGGGTTCAGCACTTTAGGTGGCTCATTTACAGTAAGAACTGAACCCCAGGACAGAGTCACTACCCCACTGATGTTGGAGCCACAAGGCTCTAGTATCTTTGAAGCTAAAACACAGAGGAGCATGCCTTGTTTTAGATGGAGATCACACCTTGGGAGCTTTAGGAGGTGCAATTTTCCATTTGTATTTTGGGTTCTTTAACCAGTTTGTGCAGGGGAGTTTCCAGATGATTCCAGGGAAATAAAAGAATAAACTTTGTGGGATGCATCTGTCTCATATGTTGTCCAATCCTTACTCCTTGTCTAGATGACCAACACAATTACATGGGCCAGATCTAGTATTAATTCTGTCTAGGGCAGACCTGTTGAATTGACCCAATGTAAGTCCTCTTGATTAACTAACTTGTCCCATTGATTTCAATGGATCTATTGCAAGTAGAATTAATGTTGGATTTAGCCAAATGTGTTGAAGATTTTTTTAATACTTTAATCGTAGTAGCTTTTAAATCTCTAGACTCAGCCATATGAGGGTCTGTGGTAATTTGTGTTGGGGTATATGGTTGTGGCTTTTATGCATATGGGTTAAACATTTGAATTTCTAACGCTTTGTGCCTTTTCTAGAGAGGGAACATTGTAAATACAGTATCAGTATTAATACAGGCATACTTCAGTTGACAAAGTAGCTGTGTTCTTGAGCATTATGTCTTTAATAGAAATTTTGGTTCCAGAGGCAGAAACAATATGGAAAGAACAGGAATAGGTTCCACATACGCACCCTCCCAAAAAGAGAGAGGGAGCAGTTTAATATGTTTCAGCAAACTTTTAATCAAAACTAACAGTATCCACATGTGAAATGAAACAAGAAGGTCAGATAAGCCTTGCAATAACATTGTGAACCTTCTAAATATCACTTGAAAGCTTCTTCCAAAGTGTATGCAGAGATTATTTTTTTTCCTTTCCCATGATTTGCATTTCATTTGCCAAACTGTAAATCTGATAGATTGTTGTGGGTTTTCTGGGCTTTGAGGCTATGTTCTATTAGTATTTTCTCCTGACATTTCGCGTGCATCTGTGGCTGGCATCTTCAGAGGATCTGATGTCTTTTTCAAAATGTTGGGAGTAGCTGGTGAGGCAGATTATCTGCTTTTCACTTTTCTCTCTGTTTCTCTCTGCTTTACTATTCATCTGTGTTCAGTAAGGGATTCTGGAGGCAGCAGCTGTTTATCTTGCCTGTTGGAGGCAGGTGCACAGAGCTACAGTAGGGTCAGCTAGATTTTCCCAGCTCGAGCTTGACTGTATTATTTACTGTAGACAGGCAGTTGAATCCCAGCACTGAAAGTCTATTTCTCCAGCCCTCCTTCACTATCTTCCAAATATGAGTGCTGCTAAAAAACTTTTCAGCTAGGCAGAGGATGAAAAGGGGATCTGGAAAGACTTTGTATAACAGATCTTCTTTGTCTTAGGTTTTGTTAACTATTGTATGCCTGTAGTGTTATAGGGTTTTTTAATTGACCTTGAGATAGCCTGAGTTCTGCCAGCTTTGCTTTAAAGTTTGCTGATTGACCATTAAAGAATCATCTAGGTTTTAAGCTGAAGCAAGGTTTGTTAATAAAACAATAAACATGCTGTACAGCTTACCAGATTTCCTCAGGGTATATGGAATTGGATCAGTTTTGCCAGGAGCATCCAACCTGCCCTGCCTCTTGAAATCATGGTCCCTTGATGTTTTGCAACTGAACTAAAAACAAGAAAAAAATGAACCCATAAGTGTGAAACTGTGGACTTGTTTTATCAGGGAAACTCAAAACCTATTAACATATATCAACTGACAAACAAATAGAATGACAAGTAATGTGATCAGTATGTGGAGCCTGCCTTTCCCGCTCTCCAGAAACCTGAAGTGACTTGTAGGTAACATTTGGGTATCATGTTATCCACTTAAAGAATAGAGTGGCTTGGGAAGATTAGAGGTGTTGCTTCATCAGAATGTGTGTCCTCCAGTGGATTCAAAAAAGATCAAAAATGTTACAGCCAGTTGCAATCTGTATTAAACTTTTTGAGGGACAATACTCGTGGTGCAAGAGTCTCTCCTGCAACATCTCCTGTTGGTTGGGAGATGTTCCAGGGATTTAGGATGACAAAGGGATAAAGGAATATAATCCTCATTTATCAGGCTTTGCTGTGAGTATGGTTGTGTTGACGAGGTGGCAGCCCAATTTAGTTAACTAATCAGGTGCATGACATACCAGGGAGAAGATTAACATTATTTTTGGCTGGGGGATAGAACAAATGTTAATGGCTTCATCTCTTTCTGGCGTTCTTTTAACATCAAAGATTTCGTACTAAGGGGAGGATTTTGGAAGTGAAAAGGATATGTGGTCTGCAATTGGTCCCATGACATGCCAGTTGTTTTGATCCAGGATGTTTGTGGCTTTAGAGCCCAGGCAGAAATAGACATTGTGTGTGTGTGTGTGTGTGTGCGCCTTCAAGTTGTCTGTCGACTTATGGTGGCCCCATGAATTTCATAGGGTTTTCTCAGGGAAGGCATACTCAGAGGTGGTTTTGCCAGTTCCCTCTTCTGAAATATAGCTTACAAAACCTGGTATTCACTGGTGATCTCCCATCCATATACTCACCAGGTCTGACCTTGCTCACCTTCCCGGATCAGATAGGATCTGGTGCCTTCAAGGTATTTAGGTCTTTTGGACAGTTAGGTGTGTTGCTGGATGCCTTCAAGTTCTTTTCAAATAATGGTGACCCTAAGGCAAACCTATCATGGGGTTTTCTAGGGGATGAAAGTGTGTGACATGCCCAAGTCACCCAGTGGGTTTCCATGGCCAAGTGAGGAATTGATCCCTGCTCTCCAAGGATCCAGTACTCAGACCTTTCAACTATCTTTTTGCTGTAGTTCCCAGCATATCTCACCATTGGCTAGGACTGATGGGAGCAACAGTTCAGCAGTGTCTGAAGGACCAATCTGTGTCTGAGAACACTAAAGGGCACCACAACATCTTGGCCCCCTCCTGCTGTTGCAGATTGATGTTCATTGGCATTTCTACTCTGAATGTGGTGGTTCCTTGAAATAGCCATAGTTAAGGCACCAGTGGATGTTTTCTCCATGACTAATAATCATTGGTGGTATTCTTTCCAGTGGTCCCCTCTAAAGCTGTCTAAGACTTCAGTCAGATCTTGCCAGATTTTGTGACAATGGATTCCAAAGATTCAAAAGTGCTTCCTTTTGTCTGTCCTGAGTTGCTTGCCAAACAGTTTCTTTGAACAGCTCTGCGTTCTAGCCATTTGAGAAGAAATCATCCTTCTGTCTAGATCTGCCTTCTCCATACCATGTATAATGTTATGAATCTGTCACATTCCTTCCTCCTTATAGTTATTTTTTTAAAAAATATTAAGCACTGCTGGCAGAAATGGGGACAAGGGCTGGAGGTAGGTAAGTAGGAAGGACGTTTAAAGCTTCCGATTTTATGCTTGGTAAGATCTATACATTGTCAAGATAGAGGAGAATCGAGGACACACTGTGTCTTGTGCTAGAGGAATGATAGAAAGTTGCTTCTGTGTGCTCGTGTCACAGTAAACCAGAGTGTGGAAGTAGTGGTTAGAAATAACCAGAAGGTAGAAAGTTACTTTTAATAAGAATTAGTATATTATGGGTCCCTGAGCACCATTCTTTCAGCATATGGATACCTTCTACATGTCATCAAATGCATTCGTCTTAAAAGTAACTTTCTGCACTCTAAAATTAAGTAAGTACTTCTAACCTTTTTTTTCCCCCAGCAGCAAGGCCACAGTTTCATTACTCTGTGATGGTAATTTAATGAGAGGTAACACCACTTCTTTTGCAGTATGACTACAATGCTTAAGTTACTTCTTTAGTTCCAGGGTGTGACCTCATCATCAGATGGTGGAGAAGGAATACCCCATGGTTCAAGCGCTAGCTTGTGGTATGCCTCATACTGTAACCTCATTTTCTTCTATGGTATTGAGGTGATGTCAGGGTGGGCAGGAGAAGGTGTGCTTTCTTCTGCAGGTTGGTGATAACATTCAGGTTTTTTTTTTTTTAAAGGAATAACTAAAAGTGTGAGAGCCAGTGCTTGTACAGTGGTTTGAGTGTTGAACTAGGATGCCAGGAGACCTGGATTCAAATCCTCACTTCGCCACGGAAATTCACTGGGTGACTTTCAGCAAGTTACATTCTCTCAGAGAAAGGCCATGGCAGACTCCCTTTAAACAAATGTTTTCAAGAATCCCCTTGATAAATGTTTATGTCACTTTGAAGGCACACAACAGCTAAAAGTGTCTGCTTTGGTTCCTTTTTGAAAAATGGGGAAGCAAATACCTACTTTGGAAAACTGTAACTAATAGCGAGTAATTATGTTTTGGAGCCTCAGGTCTATAAATGTAACTGAATTACTTACTTAAACGAGTGGCCCGTGCCATTCTACAATAAACCCTCTGAATTTCCTCCTCACTTTCACTGAGTGTTTGTGGTGTACAAGGGCATCATCAACTGTTGCTAGAGGCGTTGTGGACCCGGCCAGTGAACCTGATCAGGCTAGATCTTTTGGAAATTATGTGTGCCCTTCTTACATCTTGTAGAAGAACAGGTTTCCTCTGTCTTGTTCCACCAATGTTGTCCCTGATGCCCTTTTCATTTTATAAACGTTGTAGTCCTTTCTGGATGGTTAAGTTATGAGTACATTTCAGTTGACACATACACTGCCTGTGTGGAGAAACAGAACAGACTGACCGTTTATTGTGCTTTTATGGAGCTTATTAAAGCAGCCTGACTCAGGCGGCATTGTTTTGCTTTTCTGACATACCTGTTTGTGTTCCCCTTGCCCTCTTATCCCTTTGTTCTTAATGCTAATTTATCTGTGAATTGGAAGGTACTGATGGCCTGGCCTGTTGTAGAGTACAAGCACGCCTCACTTCACAAAGTCTCTGGCAAAGAAGCTTTCTTTTTACAAAGCCCCCCCCACTCAACCCCTCCTGTCTAGCTGGAGGTTGTCTTTTAGCAGCATTGGCATCGAGAAGTTGCTGGAGGACAGCTGTAAAAACACAGACTTTGGGTGTTGGGTTGCAGCAGTGTGTTTGCAATAAACAATGTGACAAAATGTGAGCTGGGAAAGAGCGAGATTTCACTGGACCCAATCCTGCTGTAGCTGTGTGAGCTTGTCTACAGGTAGCAAGGTAAACAGCCAGTCTCTCCAGGACATGAAAGAAGCATAGATCTGCAAGAAATCATCTCTGGATGCATTTTAGAAGATTTCAAGTGGCCTCCAGATGTTTTTGTTTACTTATACAGGGCTTGCCTATTCGGATTATTTCATTTCACATGTGCATATTGTTAGTTTTGCAAAAAAAAGTTTTACTGAAACATGAACTGGTATGGGAACTTATCCCTGTTCTTGCCATGTTATTTTCTGCCTCTGGTACAAAATTTTCTGTTAGAGATGTAATGTCCAGGAACACATCCATTTTGTTAACTGAGGTTTAGCTGTATTAGTTTAGGCTGCTTTGTGGCCCAGTCTGAGTTCTTGGTGTGAATGGCAGTTTTGGTAGAAAAGTCAAACTGTATACTGCTTTTAGGGTGTAACTAGTAGCTCCGTCCTTCCCTCTTTTTCTCTCCTTTTTTTTCTACTTAATTTCAGTGGCATGGTGGAAGATGGTTTGTTTTAGCTGAAGCTGTATGCAATTCCAGGTCTCCCCAAGACTTCATTTGGTACTGAAAATGGACGCACGGCAGTGCTGTAAGATAAACGTACTATCCAACATTTCACAGATGAAAGCTGGGATACATGTCACCAAGCCATATCAGAATATAGTCAAGATGGCAATAGTTATCTGTATGAGAGAACACACGAACTAGGAGAAGCTGCAGCAGTTCAATTTTCTCCTCTCCCCATCTGCTGTATTAATTGCATGCAAACTACTTTTGGACTTTGAGCTCAGTTTGCAGCAATTGGAGTAAGCCAAGGACAAAGGCAGAAAGTTGGAAGAGAGGAGGGAAGCTGGGACATTTTAAAAGCAGTTGAAAAAGCGGGATGACAGAGGGTTAGTTGGGACTGTCCCCGCCAAATTGGGACAATTGAAAGGTATGGTTAACCTTTATTGTTTGTAAATTGATCCACTAGCTGGCATACAGCAGAGAAAGCATCTCCTTGCAGAATGGAGTAAAATCAGGATCCTAAAACAATTTCTATCCAGACTATTCCAGGACCAATGATCCAGATCCCTAAAGCTAGATAATGGCACCCCTGGGTGGGTTGCATGCACCCTGGGCCAGACAACTGGACTGTGCATCTCTAGAGTTATGTAAGGCCAAACTAAATAAAGGAGATTAAATTATATAGATGTGACCTATCTTCCATCCTAATAGCTATGAGAATAGTGCAAGCAAGTTTCTAGCCAGAATTTTTTTCCCTAACAATCTGTTCCCAGCTATCGATATTTCTTTGAACTTCCAGGCTAACATGAAACTACCTAGCGGAGCTTGCTGAATATAAAATAACTCCTTCAATGCCACTTGACACTTTTGTTTGGTCATGATTCTGGCAGGGTTTTCAAAACCCATGTACCTGTTCGAAGGGGCCCACTGTGAGGCTCTTGCTGTGAATGCCTTGGGTGGGATGGGAGGATTTTCTTTTCCCTCCTGGCATGATCATAATGAAAGCCCCACCCCAAGCAGTACAATGGGCCCTCAGTATCCCCTAGAGTTTTATTCCAAGACTCCCTGTGGATGCTCAAGTCCCATTATGTACATAAAATGGCAAAATCAGTGTTTGCTTTTTATAAAAAAAATTTGGGGAGGGGAAGGAATATTTTCAAGCCATGGTTGGTTGAATCTGTGGATACAGAATCCACGAATGTGGAGGGGCAACTATACTTGGGGAAAATAGGCCAAGCTTCTGTTAGGTATCTGTTCTAAAGATGCCAGTGAAGACTAAGATAGTCACTGCAGCAGCAAGATTAAAAGGTTTCGAGTGTGGTTGCAGTAAGGAAAGGAAGGGAAGGTCAGACCCCTGTAAATATAACTTGTTGCTGGGGAACCCCAAGACTTAACTCAAGATTTAGATATTTAAATTTAGATTTAAATATTCAAATATTTATTAAAGGATTCTGGAGACTAGGATTCAAATCCCCAGTCAGACACTGGGTAACCTTGGGCAAGTCACATTCTCTCAGCCTCAGAGGAAAGCAAAGGCAAATCCCCTCTGCATAAATCTTGTCAAAAAAAAACCCTGTGATAAGTTCACCTTAGGGTTGCTGTAAGTCAGAAGTGACTTGAAGACACACAACAACAAAGTGCTGCTGACAGGGGGAGGTTCTTTTTAGCCGGCATGTCTTTGAAGACTGACTTCTGGCCACCCTAAGGCAAACCTATCATGGAGTTTTCTTACCAAGGGTTGTTACCTTTGCCTTTCTCTGGGCCTGAGGTCACCCAGTGAGTTTCCATGACTGAATGAGGATTCAAACCCCAGTCTCCAGAGTCATAGCTTGGGTGCGTGTACACACCTGTCATGTCCCTTTCGTCAGGAATGCAGCAGCAGGAGGGGGTGCCAAAACTGCCCCCTAATTTGCAGATGAGGGAGCAGTTTGGGCACGTGTACATGCCTGCCACTGTGTCTCTGTCATCAGGGATGTGGGTACAGAGGGGATGTTTGGGCACATGTACATGCCTGCCACTGTGTCTCTGTCATCAGGGATGTGGGTGCAGAGGGACACAATGGTAGTCATGTGTGTGCACCCAGACTGCAAACGAGAGAGCACACCCACACACACACCTGCTGCTGTGCCTCTTCCGCTGCCAGTGGTGTTGGTGACCAGCAGCAGGGCTTTGCAGACCCCCTGTGAGGACTCTGTGGACCCCAGGTTAAGAACCATTGTTCCAGAACATGGCTGCCAACAGTCTGTGTGTTCTTGGAACCAGGATGCTTTGGAAGGGGTGTCCTGGGCAGCTGCCTGTCCAGTAATTCAGGCAGTTGTCTAGCCTGTCCACTCTGCTCAAATAATCCCTTTGAAGACACCCTTGCCCTGAGAAGTCATGTTTTGAAGCAGAGGAATAATTGGAGAGGGAGGTCTTTTCCTATTGTCCCAGCTGTTCCTAATACCAGTTCTCCAGGTATCAGGCTGGATTCTGTGACATCCTTGCTTGGAAAAATTTGGTATTCCTGGTGGAATTCTTTCCGGGTACTAACCAGGCTCAACTCTGCTTAACTTCTATAATCAAACAAGACAGAGCATGACAAGGGGTATGTGGGTGGATGGTATCCATTTACTTGACCATGTTTGGCCCTCAGATGTGGGAATCAAATTTGGCTATGGCTCAAACTACTTCACTCTGAATCACAGCTTTCTGCATGCAGAAAGTGGCTGTGCTATAGAAATTGAGAAAATATCTGCTGCATCGTGGAGGGAATCTGAGCATGATTTTCATGGATCAGGGTTAAATGTCTGTGCACTCACTAGATGTTCATAGCAAATAAAATAAAAGTTTTCCGTATAGAAACAGAGAGCAAAATGAGAGAGGGAAAATCTAGTATCATCTTTAAGATGAATTATTTTACCATGAGCTTTCATAGATATCAATCCACTTCTTCAGATGTACTGATGGAGTACATGGTCATGTTACCCACTGGTATCTAAGGACAGTTACATAATTGTGGGATCAGAATGAAATAGAATACAAAAAGATGCTAATGGCCACAAATCTTAAAGAGTTGTGTAAGAATACACAGTCTTTCAAGCGGCTGAGCTGCTCACATTGAGGTGTGAAAGCAATACATTTGCTTATCAAAAATCCATTTCCTTGAATGCAGAAACTTCCCTGGGGAGAATTTGTTTGATATATGTGTATTGTATTTGGGAAGACTTGTATATTAATTAACATGGTGTGGTAGGAAACTGTTATCTCTGTTCCTAAATCTGCTAATGGATTGGAATTTATGATTATATCCCAATCCAGCTATTTATGTGTCGAATCTTCCTTTGAAATTATAATGTTCAAGATTTGCTACTTGTAAGTCAGAGATCATATATCCAGGAAGGTTGTTTTTTGGATATTGCCATTTCTATTTATGTCTGTCTCTGCTCCTGCATGGAGACTCCAACATAGAGTGCTGAAGGCATTGCTGATAGAGGGTGGCATATATCAGATCGGAGGATAAAAATGAATGGAACTTTGATGTTCTGGTTAGCCTTGTGACAATCTGTGATGTTGCTGCCAGGATAGATGTGGGAACATAGTTGGCATCTTGGTTTGTAGCAGAATCCTATCCCTGTGTTTCTGTTTATATGTTGTTACGTCTTGTTGTAGGGGAATAGCTGATTAAGGTTGGGTCTGTGTGTAGTCAATAGACAGGCATCCAGAAGTTGTGAGAAGGCAGTGTTATTCTTCAGAACTGATTGTAGCTCCTTGATGGTATTTTTCAGTAGTCTCAACTGGGGACTGTAAGTGACAACTAGTGGTGTTCTTTCATATTTTCCTTTTTGGTCTGTCTTGTAGTTGGTTGTTCCTGGGTGACAGTAATGTGTTGTTGATTTGTTTTCTCATCTCACTGGGTGGGTATTTAATTTGATAAATGCCTGCTGCAGATCCATTAATTTTGAGTCTCTGGGGCCTTCTGCATTACACAGTGATAACACTGTGGTTCTGCTTTAACTGCCAAGGTTCTGTCCAGTGGTCCTGTGAACTGGAATTTCAAGAGGGTTATTTGGAATTATCAGCCAGGGAACTCTAGTGCTTCACCAGACTACAAACCCCAGAATTCCATGAGATGTAGCCATGACGGCTACCCCAAAATGTGGGTGACTCAGGGGTGACCCACAGTGCCAATACCTCCATTCAAATGTGGAAAATTATGAGCTCGATTAGGAGGCCTGTGAGGAGGGGTACCCTAATGAAATCTTTGACATTAATGTTTACAGGATCCTTTGCAGGGATGAACCAGCCAGAGATTCAAAAGTAAACTAAAATGTGTTTTATTGGGGGAATTAATCACACACACGAGATCTCAAACAGTCATGCAATTACACAAGGCTAACTGAAGGAAAAGTGAGGAAAGGTTTTAAGACAGTGAGTATTCAGGGTGAAATGAGTGATATTTGCCAATCTAGAAGAGTAGTGAAGAAGCAGCAATATGGCTTAGACTTGGCATCTAACGACAGGACACAATCAGGAATCAGAGTGGCAGAGTGGCTACCAGCAATTGATATACTGCAAGCTAGCTAATCAAAACGGAGGCTATTTTTATACACAGTTTCTGCCTGGAGGGTATGATTGTGAATGGCTCTCTGATGCGAATCTCCTAGTCACTATTGTTTAAAAAAGCAGTGTCGTTAAGACTAGCAGCAACCTATTATTTCTGGAGTTTCCTGGTGATTTCCTGATTATGAACAGGCTGTGCCAAGGAGGGGTCTTCCTAGATTTCATAACATACATGTTCAGCCAGCTTTCCTTTTATCCAGCAAGGCTGTCCAGCCATATCAGGATATAACTTAAAAGGTTATCAGGATATTAAATATATCAATTTCAATGTGTGCCAATTAACCCATATCAAAGCGTGGGGGTGTACGGCTGCTAACATGACAGTTAAAGTGTACCTGTAGTGCTATAACTGTGTAGTGTGAAAGGGCCCTCATCTTGGGGGGGTGGAATGGGGTGAAGACCAGAGGGCTTGGCTGTAAACAGTAGATTTGGTAAACAGCGCTGCAGGGAAGCAAGGGGCATGTAAGATTGATGATAGGGTGGAAGTCACTGAAATTCTGATGAAACTTCTCAACTGATTCCTTTTCGTGAGTGCACGTGATGAAGATGCCTTAAGCAGACAAGAGATTTCTGGGTGCACGAGTTGAGGAAGTTTTGTTGCAGATCATGTATTTGCATAATATTTGCATATTGAGATGCCATGTGAGTGCCTTTAATTTGAAGGTACTTGGCAGTGGCTTTAATTTGAAGATTCAATTATAGCACTATACTTCAAATTAAGGTACATAGATTTTCCCACATAGAAGTAGTTATGATTGACAGACAATCACACATAAGGAAATCTCTGTCTACACAACTCGATACTGAATAGAGTCGGTCCAGGAAAAGAACCTTTGACCTTGCTTATGACATTTCTAGAACTAGAGTTTTTACATTCAGTAAAAAAGGGGAAAACTGGGCCTACATTTTTAATCAGGGTATTATCTGTGAGCCAGCATGATGTAGTAGTTGGAGTGCTGAACTGTGATTCTGGAGACCAGGGTTCGAATCCATGCTCAGCCGTGAAAACTCACTGGGTGACCTTGGGTACATCACACTCTCTCAGCCCCAGAGGAAGACAATAGCAACCACTCTCTGAACAAATGTTTCCAGGAAAACCCCATGGTATGGCTGCCATAAGTTGGAAACAACCTGAAGGCACACAGCATTAATAACAATGACAATAACAGTTATCTGGACTGGTTGATAGATTGCTTCATTTTAACCTTGTATAATTTGTACATGAAAATAATTCTAAGTATGTTGTGCGAAAAAATCTCTATTATGTCTTGTTTCTAAGTACACTTTTCCTTAAAAATGTGGTGAGAAAAATAAGATTGATTCAATAACATTAAAGGGTGAAAAAGCTTGAAAACTGACTGTATTTTTTTCTTTTATTTTTATGGAGACTGTCTACCCAAACAGCTGGAAAATGTGGCTTTTACAATGTGTGCTAAAAATTGGGTGGTACACCTGTTCTTACGACAAAACACAATGACATTTGATTGCTTGTGGGAATCTTGTGTGAAGAGAAGAAAACCACACAGGGCAGCCATTTTTTTTTTTTTTTCTCCTTACAATCCCCTGAAATTGTTATTTCCTAGAGTTTTCCTAGTCCAGTTTTTAATATTCAGGACTGGTGCTTTGTTTTCTAGCAACTCTGGCTAGAATCTCTTTCTTTTTCTTTTTTTCGAAACAAATTATAAAAGGAAGGGAATAAAATAGAGTTGTTAACCCACCTCTTCAGAAAGCTGGCAGGAATATGGATTCCTAAGCAGCCCCATTTCTGTTCCACCTCTTAGTCAAAGTGCGTGGATCAGGCAGTACGAAAAGTGTGTGGAACAAACATATTTGCTTTGCTTTCTTCAAAGTCCTGGAGCTATTAATTTATTTATTTTCGAGGTGGTGCTTACTGTTTGCTGTTTTCATAAATTAGTTAAATTGAAAATAATACCAGAAAATGAAATCACAGTGACCAATTAATTGAGACACTTTTTTTTTAAGCCAATATGTGGCAAATGGATGCATTTGATTGAAGGCACTGATGGCAAAATCTCATTGAACGTAGTGCACTTTACTTCCAAGCAGATATGCACGGGACTGTTCTGTTGGTGCTCCTGAACTGATTTGAAAGAGTACAGCATATTAATTGAACTGGAAATATCTAATGGGGAACTAAGGACTTTTCTGTACTGTACTTCATGCTCTTGCGTGGGCCAGCCAGTTCTAGCTTTGCCATCCCACAACTGGGCTGTGCAGGAAAGCTTGGGTTTCTGTTACCTTTTTGTGTCTCTAGACCAGTGTACGTTGGAGTACCTAAGATTACACATGCAAATAGTTCATTCTGCACTCAACTCGAAGAGTGAATCTCCTCCCACCCATGACGAAGGAGAGATTAATGTTTAAGATAATGGGCGGGTCAGGATTTACAAGAGGATTACTTTTCTGCTCAGTCTAGCAGTGGTGAATTTATAGCTTATACGTGCAGTGTGTTGTTCCTCTCTGCCATCTTGGTGCCACTTTGAAAATGAATCCAGGAAACATGGATTAATTATCTGCTTCACAGTAGATTTGGAATATGTCTTGTACTATAAACAGTTGTCCACAGGCTGGTAAGTATAATTATCTCGGAATGGTTCTGGTTTTCTCAGCTAGACCTTTAATTGAGATCCTTGAGTATAAACGAAGTGAACAATGCTGCTAGTGGTGTGTTTTACTGCTTAGACAGAATCTGCGTTGCAATCTTGCGCTGTAGGTCATTTAGTGTGTTTCATACGAAATGCCTTCATTTTCTACTCCAGTGAACTTTTATTGCTGTGTGAGTCCCATTCCATTGGTTTAATGTGCATGTGTGCAAATCCCAAAGGACTTTTATTTTTGTGGTTTTTAAACACACTGCCAAACAAGCTGCCGATCTGTTTTTACGGATTGGCAGTCAATATGTAATTGTCATGGGGTGAACTGAGGACAACATAGCAGGGTTTTTTTTAAAGAATATTGTTAAAACCAGAATTGCAAAATAGTGCTTCTTCTGAATACAGCTCCCAGAATCCTTCAGTGAGTGGCCATCCTGGCTAGGAGATTTTGGAAATTTTAGTCTTGAAGAGTAACTTTTCCAGGTTCTGAATAAAACTTCTCCTTCCCTACAAGTTTACAAATATGCTTGTGAGAACCTTTGCTCATACCATGGATTGCTGAAGACAGACAAGAACAAGAAGGAAGTACTTGAAACTGATAAGAAAATGTCTAAAAAGCATTTCTGGCTCAGCAAAGAGAGTCTTGGACTTGGTTTTGGAAAGTTCTGGATGAAATTGCAGCCCACCAGAAACTGCTGATCTCTCAGAATTGCTATCTCAGTTCATATTTCATAGAATCATAGAATCAATGCAGTTCTTGGCTGCATCAATAGGAGTATGGTGTCTAGATCGAGGGAGGTACTGGTACCACTCTACTCTGCTTTGGTTAGATCTCATCTTAATACTGTGTCCAGTTCTGGGCACCCCAATTCAAGAAGGACATGGTCAAGCTGGAGCAAGTCCAGAGGAGGGCGACCAAAATGGTGAGAGACCTGGAAAACGTGCCCTATGAGGATAGACTTAGAGAGCTGGATATGTTTAGTCTGCAGAAGAGAAGGTTAAGAGGGGACATGATAGCCATGTTTAAATATTTGAAGGGATGCCATGTAGAGGAAGGAGAGGGCTTGTTTTCTGCTGCTCCAAAGACCAGGACAAGGAGCAATGGATTCAAGCGGCAGGAAAGGAGATTCCACCTGAACCTCAGGAAGAACTTCCTGACAGTCAGGGTTGTCCGGCAGGGGAATATGCTGCCTCGGAGTGTAGTGGAGTCTCCTTCCTTGGAGGTTTTTAAGCAGAGGCTAGATGGCCATCTGTCGGGAGTGCTTTGAGGGTGTTCCTGCTTAGCAGGGGGTTGGACTGGATGGCCCGTGTGGTCTCTTCCAACTCTACATTTCTGTGGTTCTATGATTCTCTCTTCTATCACTGCTTGTTGAACTTTGGAATGAATATGGATAATGTCTTCTTGTGCCTCAGAATTCTTATGAGGACAATGTGTGATTAATTGCTTCATTTGAGTTTGGTAGATTTATGAAAGTTCCCGTGTTTTAGACGAGCATCTGAGAATGAAATGTGCATAGGAATCGGATGAATTTACTCAGTGGGACAACTCTTGAGTGACAATGAAAGCTTGCCCCCCCGCTTGACCTCCACTTTAAAAAGAGCCTTGACAGGGCAGCCATTTTGTGTGCCCCCATCTTTAAAATGCCTCCCCCAAGTTACTATTCTGAAAATTATTTGCCAGCATTGGTAATCTGACAGGATAAGATGTTTCTAAGCATCACCATGGTTTTCCAGCTTCTTTTTTCTGCTTACAATGAATGTAAGCTGTTGGAAATTTAAACCACATACCTGCAAACTCTGGAATGCTTCCTATGTATGATTTAATCCAGAGATGTATTTCCAACATGGAGTATTTGCTCAAATGCTGGGTCTTTTTGCTTTTCTCTTCTTCTTTCTGAGGATCTTCTAGAATGGCATGGAGAAGAACTAAAGCTGATTAGGAACAACCTCCTCCCTCCATGCTTTATACCAGCAAAATTGACCAGGAAGCTCTTTGGATCCCACCGATTCACACTATCTGTACACACCCAAGGTACATACTGGGTAGATGTATATACCTAAACATCTTAAGCATGATTGTAACACATTTGTGACCATACATCGCATGGAGGGAAAGTCAGGAGCAGGATAGGTTGTGGTTTTGTGTGGGTTGTGTGTATACATTTGGCATTCTTCCATAAAGCTGCTTTATTTTCCTGCCTGAACTTTGACACATTGTGTATCTAGTCCCACAACAAGGCCCAAGTAATGGGATAGTGAAATTTGTATCCGTCACAATCCCAGGCACAGTTTGAATTATATTGCCCTTCCTTGTATTTACTGGCCCCAATCTGGGGCCAGTTTCATGATGTCAAGTTTGTAAATCTTTTCTTTCTTCAGTTGTATGCCCTGCTTCTGACTCACTCTTCCACCGTGTTGCTATAACGTGCCTCTTTCATCACATGGCTTACCTTTCTCAGAAATAAGAATACGCTTCATAGCAAACTTAACTTGAAAACAAATAGTATCTTATAGATCTTTCATTGCTGGTGGTAAAGGGCAAACCTTGTAAAAATCTCTAAGAACTGGTCCAAGGGTGGAACTCTGTTGGGTTGAACAGCATTTTTACTACCTCATTCAAGATTTTGAGTTTCACAGTTTCCTGGGGCCAAACCACAGCAAATATTGTTCTTTACTTTAAACCTTACGGACCAAGGAGAGACATTTTAGTCCCTCAGAATCATATTTTTTTGATATTGTTATCCAGAATTCACAGAGAACTAGAGCTACAATGACATTGTTCCTGCACTGTGGGAAGCAGAACCCCAGCTTTTCAGCTGCTTGTCATATGTGTATTTTTTCCAGTAAGTGGAAAAGGGGGAGCACAAAGCATTATTACTACGGTGAAATTTCCCATATAGCTATGGGGTGCTCTTTTAAATCCCATCACTGTAGGGTATTGGGATTCAAAATATCCCATGCAATTTTTGAGCAGACTCCGATGCAGTGAAACAGAACTGATATGTTCTGGCTGTAATTGAGTTGGGATAAAATAAAATTTCTTCTTGGAATGGGTAAATTGCCTGGAGTCAGGAAATGCAAGATGTGCAGGCTTAATTTTATCTGATCTGGTCTGATTTGAATTACTTTTATTCCACTTTGATTTTTCTGGTTCTGGATATTTAGGTGAAACACATTTGATTCTGCACATACACACAATTTTTTAACATAGGGCATTATTATATGACCACCAAGATTTTGGAATCCTCATTGTGATCAGAAGATACACACAACATGAATAAGGCAGCTTTAAAAAATGAATGGAGGTGAAGGCAATACTGTTCTTCCCACTCAGATACCTCTTCCATGTCTTCCCTGCCACATTTAGTAGATTATAGAATTGTAATGTTATGTTCTCCTTGGTCCTTGACTGCTTCCTGCATTCAACAGCTTACAAATTGAAATGAAATGAACCAGGACAAATAAGTGAGTAATGTTATTTTGCTTAAATATTTTCGAGCAGGAGTAAACAACCTGGAATTCTCACAGTGATTTGGACCACAGCTCCCATGAGCCACATCCCTTGGGGATTATGGGAGTTGTATTCTCCGGATCTGGACAGTGCAAAGTTGGCTATTGGAGTTGTAATCTTAAGACCAATATTAATTTTTAGAGTAGTAACTTAAAGATCATGTGACTCTGATACTGATCTAACTTAAACATCCAACTTGTTTCAGATTCATTTTTCATTTTACATCCAGTGAACAGAAGTAATTGGAATGCAGAATCTACTTTTTAGCTTTCTGGGGGGGGGGAAATCCCACCCAAAATGGACTGCATGTATTCTTGAAGGAAAGGTCTGTCAGTGACTATTGGTGTAAGTTAATGGAACCTCTCATGTTTAGAGACAGCATATGTCTGGTTGTTAGATGTTGGGGATAAAATGAGAGCTTGGGAAAATTACTTTTCTGACCTGCTGCTCCCAGAATTCCTCATCCATTGGGGAGCAAAAAAGCAGCACTTAGAAACTAGACAGAATACAGGAGGGCTTTTTGTTTGTTACTTTGACTGTGAGCTTTCCAGAAACATCTAGTTGCCCTTCCTTGGGGTGGGATGCTGAACTGAACAGACCTTTTGGGGCTTATTAAGCAGGGCTGCCCTTGAAATCTTGTTAGCTGATATTCTTATTAAGTGAGGCTGCCCTTGTAATCTTGTTAGGTGGGTTTCTTTACACTGGATTTTTGGCAACAGGAAATAATCTGATCTAGATAGATCAGTGGTTGGAGGGGTTACTTTTTGGGGGTACGGCTCCCAGAATCTTTCTACTCAGCATGGATTGAAGGATTCTAGGAGTGGTCAGACAAAAAGTCCAACTGTTTCAGGCTCTGAAGATGCATAACCTGGGAGCTGGATCCTTACAATTGTAGGAACACTAGCACTTTTTGGATATCTCTTAGCTTCTTTACCTAATTGCTCAGTGTCCTACATTTGTGTGTTAAATTCCTCCCAGGCAACATTTTGATTGACACTTTCCCTTAAGCTGGTATGGTGGCTTTCGGCTTTCGGATGACATTTGGAATATGTTCTGTGGGAGTCATATTTGGACACTTGACTTGTCAAGACAGAGAGGCTCTTTCTCTTAAACTGAAGAAGAGAGCTGAGACATCTTATCCATCTCACTGAAGAAAAAAGTAAACATGTGTTTTAGAAGTGACTGAAGAAGATTTCTGATAGTGGACTGTTCTGCATGTGAGAGCAAATACATAATATCCACTGGGTTATGCGCAGCACAGCCAATCAATTTTGAAATCAATGAGACTAAATAGGTTTAAAGCTAGATTACTTTGATATAACTCATTCGGGAACTGGGCTGCTCAGACAAGTAATGTGTGCCACAGAATTAACTTAACCCTGTTAATGCCACTTCCATACATTATTAGTAGAGTCTGATCTCATTTGAACTCAGACACATCCAGTGACTCTTAAAACTGAATTTATTAGAAGTGTGCCTACATTAGATTAAACTGAGATTTTGAAGTCAAAGGTTTTGATTGTGAGCTTTAAGCAAGAGTGAAGGGTGGGCCTCCCTTGGTAGTTTCTTAGTTGACAGTATGTGGGGCGAATTAGACATTCTACCATAAACACATGCAATGCTCTTGCATGGGTTTTGGTTTTGAAAAGCAGAAAGTAATTATAGAAGCTCTCAGATTTTATTGCAAATTTTGCTGAAGGTTATCTTTTTTTAAAAAAAAAATCCTTGTGGCTTCAAAAGCCACATGGAGACAATGGTCCATATGGTGCAATTTAAGCAATCTTTCCACAGGCAGCGTTTTATTCTCCAGGGAGGCAGCTGTGATGTCTAGCTTGGCCCAACAGGCAAGAACTGTATTTCAGCAGTTGGTGTTCATTCTGATATCGAGTGAATTGTTGGAGTTAGTCAAGCTTTGTAATCATACCAGCTGTGAGTATTATTTTAAAAGAGAGAGAGAGAAGGGTGGAATGCAAATTCCCTAAATAAAGAGGCATAAATAGAGATCAAGAGCCAATGATATTACATTTGTATTATACTACAATTATACTAGATTTGGGTCTTGGACTACAACTCTTGGAGACCGGGGTTTGGATCTCTGCTCAGCCATGGAAACCCACTGGGTGACCTTGAGTAAGTCACACTGTCTCAGCCACAGAAGAAGGCCAAAGCATACCCTCTGAACCAATCTTGCCAAGAAAATCCTACGATAGGTTTACTCTGGAGTCACTGAAGGTCAGAAACAGCTTGAAGGTACACAAGAAGAACAACAAATCATGTTTATGATACAGTGTTTTATTTGACTTCAAGCTGCCATGTGTTTTGAGCCAAGGGGTTGATGTGAGATAAATAAAAGTGTGTGCTGTGCCATACAGTGAAACAGATTACGCTTAAGGCCACGACAAACAAAGGGATGATACTTGTGCAATGTATGCCTAAGTCTGCAAATACATACATTTCCTCCCTCCTCTCCTTCCCCTCATTTATATCCTGGGACTCGAGGCAGCTTACACATTTGAAAGTTTGCAGTTAAAAACATACAAAAAGCCATATTGAAACTGAATTAAACTAAGAAGCATATTAAAACATATACCCTAAAAGATTTTTTAAACAATGAACAACAGAACTTAAAATAATACAGGACTTCTAACCCTTTTTCAGTTCTAAAATCCTGTTTGAATAATAACAATAAAAAGTTTTGGCCTCTAGATGGAAGAGCAGCAAGGAGGGGACTAAGCTAGCCTCCCTAAGGAAGGAGTTCCAAAGTGTAAGGGCAGAGACAGCTGTACCTGTGAAAGTGGCGGAACTGAAAGAAGGGCCTCTCCTGTGGATCTCTGGGCTGTTTCCGCACTAGCCTGTTATAGCGCGATGATTCCACTTTCAACATCCTCTGGAATCCTGGGGTTTGCAGTTTCGGCCCCTCCCAAAACTGCAAACCCCAGGATTCCAGAGGATGTTGAAAGTGGAATCATCACACTATAACAGCCTAGTGCGGAAATGGCCAGGGTCTGGGCAGGCTTGTATTGGGATATACAATCTGTCAAGACATCATAGAATATTTGCCTCGACAAATGATGTAGAAAAAGAAATTAACTTGCCATAGGTTTCCTGTGATACTGGCTAAGATTTAAAAAATTATTTCTTTTATCCCTTTTTTAAAAAACTTTATCAGTTCCTGTTATAAGAAGAGAATAACTAGAAAGTTCAATATTCCCAAACGCATAGTTTGGTTGTATCTCAATTTCTTCTTCTTCTCCTTCTTCTTCTTCCATTCCTTCCAGTCAATTCTGACAAATGTAGGAAGTCAGCATGTTCAGAAGATGTCTCCCTGTAGCTGTCTCCTTGGCTTGATTTCTCAGTGGGAGAGGATTTAGCAGTTTGTGGTGAGGAAAATGAAGAAATGTTCAATATTGTAAGTTTCCCCTACCCCCACCAGTGTGGTCTGAAGTGAATGCCATTCCAGGGAGACATCCAACCTTTGTATTTATCTCTCTCCAACATAAGGGGAAAATCTTCTTAATACTTGTATTGCCGCATTCCACAGGATATCTGTATAAGGATAGCTTTGAGTGACAGGGACCCAGTTTTGCCTCGCATTCAGTTAGCTTGAGTTTTTTTCAGACAGCTGAAGTGAGTTGTGAATTGCTAGAGGAAAGATATAAATTTATCTGTGCCTGCAAGTATATCTGTAGTTGTTTCTGCATATGTATGTATGCACAGTATACCTACTATGCAGTAACATGTAGTTTGGCCCTAGACACGCTGAATATAATTTCATTTACAAAGAAGTGGACAAGCTGCACAGGCAGTAGGGACTGGTTTTTGTTGTTAACGTCCCATCAGTAGGCCACACCCCTGTGTCTAGTATCCCCACATGTGAAGTCATGTCACTCTGCCCACCATTTTAGACCACTATAGAGCTGGAAAAACAACAACAACAACAGGTATGAGTGTGAATTCTAGGGCAGACTGCACCATTTTCTCATGATTTTGCGTGTTTTGATTTTGCCTGATAATTGCTTGAAAACCGTTCCCATCTTTTTTAAACAACAATAGGGTATAGCATTT
This sequence comes from Iguana delicatissima, assembly GCA_948472985.1. Taxonomy (NCBI): domain Eukaryota; kingdom Metazoa; phylum Chordata; class Lepidosauria; order Squamata; family Iguanidae; genus Iguana; species Iguana delicatissima. The sequence goes on from CAOKZL010003959.1 coordinate 52,137, forward strand.
TTGGTGATGAAATTGGGTGGCCTTGGAGGAGCAACTGAAGTTCCATGCCACTTGTGCATAGACCTCAATTTATCCACCCTTGAGTAAGAAGACGACCCAAGACTAGAAAGATATCAGCAGTTCCAAGATCTTACATTAGAATCATGAAATCATGGAGCTGGAAGACACCCCAAGGACCATCCAGACCAATCCCCCACTAAGCAGGAATACCCAGGAATACCCCTCCCAAAACTGCAAACCCCAGGATTCCATAGGATGTTGAAAGTGGAATCATAGCACTATAACAGGCTAGTGTGGAAATGGCCCCAGTCACAACGCCTCTAAAACAGATGGCCATCCAGCCTCTGTTTGAAAACTTCTAAAGAAGGAGACTCTTCCATATTCTGAGGCAGCATATTCCACTGTTGAACTGCACCAAGAATACAGCAGCTCATAGTGTGGACCAAGGCAGCCAGGACTATAGAGGTGGTAGAATACCATTTAAAAAAAAAATCTAACCTGCACTAAATTGACTCTATCCCAGGAAACTATGCACATTCTGTATTAGCAACTGTGGTGCCACCATGGATATTTGGCGATCACATTTGATTGCAGGCCTTGGGGATACTGGGATCTGATTTTAGCAGCTAGATTTGTCTTTCAGGGGAGAGGTTCACAACCGTTCTTTGTAACTTAAGGCAAAATAGTAGCCTTTGATATCGGATAACTGACAAGAGCAGGGACCTAGGGGCTGCAAGCTACCCTTGAGTGCCCAGGAAATCCTAGAGCTGAAGGGACACTGTGGTTGCTCCTTGGAATTTCGGAAGAACTGCTGCTATTTTCACAGCACAGTAGAGCTGAGACTGGTTCAAATGCAGCGTCTATTCTGTAAACACTGCAAAGGAGCGTGGGATTGCCGCCACCGTCTCCCCCTCCCTTATTATGATGTATGCTCCTGTCAGAGTTACCATGGGAGCAGGACAGTGGGGAGAATAAAACCCTTCTCTTAATTGTTAAACATCTCTGCAGCTTTCTGTGTGCAGTAGCTGACATGGCTGGTAATTGGTTTTCGCAGATTTTTGTGTCTCTTCCCAGCCTCACCCCTTTGCTCTGCCTGTGATATAACCATTTTGCAATAGGCTCTTTGTGCGTATGTGTTTTAACTTAACATTTAACAGAGGTATCCACCTTTGGAACAGCATGCTTTAGGTTCCCCCACCCCCTCTGCTGCTTGCATGTGGATTGCATGGATTCCCACAGAGGTCTTTGTTGAGTGGACCTGCTCCCAATGTATGGATGCCCTTTCCGATTAACAGAAAAAATGTTGGGTTGCCTTCTTCTTTTCTTTGACAGTCCTTAAATTTAGATGCCAAGTAGAACAGTTCTACCCTGCTTTCTGGCACCTTTACCTGTGGTGATAATGTGGTGAGGGGAAAAAGGAGTGGTGTGCACCGTCATTTACTTAGCAACGAAAAATACAGATCAAGAGAAATCCTAAGTTACCAGTTCTCAGTGAGAAAGGTTTTCCTCTTGAACCTGCCCCATTCGTTGTATGGAATGTACGCTGATGCAACTATTAAACAGAAGTTTGTTAATGAGCTGCAGGGAAATTCTCTTTAGCTTTTTCCTTGTGAGACTGAAGTTTCCTGTAAGCCCTAATTATTCCCATGGGATTCCTCCTGTAATTTACCTCTGGGGCAAAGATCTAACTTGTGAAAGTTTATCTGGGATGTGTGAATACTAGCGTATTGGAAGTATTGATTAACTTTTGCCCCATACAAGTGAATAGCATTGACAACAATCCAAACAAAGTAAACAGACTGGGGATCCCTCCGAAGTAGTGACTAAATCCATTTTTCTACTCCTGACAACACCAGCCTTTGTGAGAATCAGGGCTACTTGTATCATGGGTTCTAAATCAAAATGAACTGAGTTGCTACATTTATTTATATCAATGAGCCAATAATCTATGAGGTGTAGTGGTTAGAGCCTGGGCTTTGAGAGATCCAAGTTTCAGTTCTTACTAAGACGTGAAACTCAGTGAGCCAGAAATATACCCTGATTTGGCCTGGCCTGCCTCATAGGGTTGTTGTAAACATAAAGTAGGCAGAAAGAGAGCTGTGTACACTGCTTTGAACTCAATGGAAGAAAGGTTGAATATAAAGATAACAAATAGGCAAACAATATTGAACCAGAGCGTAAAGAATTCCGTGATGATACACACAGCTCAGTCACTTCTGCTTCACTTCTCTCGTTGTATGAGTGGGTACAGAAACCAGGAGAGGGAGTACTTCACATTGCACTCAAATTTGGGAAAATAGTTTATTGCATGAGGTTTTTAAAATCAACAAGTTCTGGTTTAAATCTACTTTACCACCCTGTCTTATTTGGTCACAGTGAACCACAGTTCTGGGTATGGATGTAACGCAACTCACTTTTGGATCGTTTACCTGAGAAGAATGAAACGTGAATAAATGGGCTGTGTGTACAAACACACTGTTCATTCGCATTGTGATGTAATAAGCCAGGATTCCTACCTTGAAGCAATATACAAATATGGCCAGTAAGTGAATAATGACACACCACCCCCACAGCATCAGTCTTCTCCCCACTACTTGCAGTAAGAGGACAATGCTGTTCATGCTACCTTACAGGGTTGTTTTGTATGTTTGTTACAATTTTTTCTTCTCTTGAAGAGCCTGGAGCAGCATTCATGATTCTCCTTTGACCTGTTCTATCTTTGGAAAAACAACAACCCTTTAAGGTAGGCTTCCCTGAGAGAGATGGAGAGAGAGAGAGAGAGAGAGAGAGGAGGAGGAGGAGGAGGTATGGCCCAGGGTCACTAAGTGAATCTCATAGCTGAATGGAAGATTTGAACCTAGGTCTCTCTCCCCTGCCTTCCCTCATTGTGGCCTAAAAACACTAAAGGCACCAAATCCCCTCTGATCTTGGAAGCTAAGTAGGGCCAGCCCTGGTTAGTACTTGGATGGGAGATCACCAATGAATACCAAGTCCTGTGGACTATATTTCAGAGGAAGGAACTGGCAACACAATTTCTGAGTGTTCCTTGCCTAAGAAAATCCCATGAAATTCAGCTTTGAATACTGATAAATCTGTCGTTACATAGCTCAGGCTGACTCCCTCGCGCTGTTATCTTCCCTTTCTGTTGTGGGCAGGACATCATGAACTCTCTTTGTGGTGTGGCACATCTCTGCAGTCTAGCCTTCTCCCCATCCTGGCGCACTCCAGAAGTTAAACTATGACTGCTGTCCTCTCCATCTGATTGGGATGATGGGAGCTGAGGGTGCCAGGTTGGGGAAAACCTGGTTTGTCAAGAGAGCCTAGGTGGCGAGGGGCGTGTGTGTGTTGTGTTAAAGCTCCCTTTCATACAGACAGGCATAGCTGTCTTCTCTGTGAGTCATCATTATAGCGTGCAGCTCCTTGAATTCCAGCTTAGCAGCGTGAAGAGAGCCTTGCAAGATTTCTAAGAGGGTGGCAGAGGTGTGCCTTTGTCCTTCAGAAACTAAAGGGAGGAAAAAAAGACTGGGGTGGGTGGGATATATAGATACGGGGAGTTGTTTTGGATCTCCGTGAACTGTAAGAAGAGCAGAACAGCTTTGTGCTTCCAGGATCCAAAGTAATTCCGCTGTCTGCCTGCAGAGTGTGAAGAAAAAGGTAAGGACAAAAGAATTGTTGTGATCGCTTTCCTCCTGATAGAGAATTTGTCTTTGTTTTTCCTTTTCCCTCGACTTGTCTCTGCCTTTACCGCAGGCCTGTAGCTGAGATACTCCTACGAAAACAAGTGTCTGCTTCTAATTATCACTACAATGCTTTCCTTATTAGATCTATGCTGGGAACAAGATATTTACAAAAAAATGTATAAAATAGAATTGTAAATAACTTAGGCCTATGCCAGTTTCAGGAAGCAGGGAATGGGTTGGAGCCCAGTCTGTTGCATCTTTCTGGAATTTAAGGCAATAACACAAAGGTTTGAAGAGGTTGAGGAAGGGAGATGTGTGTACCTTTTTCAGCAGTGCTTTTTACCCTGTTCCATTTTACCTTAAGAATCTTGTAAGAAATTCCTCAGCATCATGTTTCCAACAACCACTTACCCTGAGGTATACCCAACACACACCCAGTATGTGGGGACAGCTGCCTTATGTTGTTATCTTCACCATCTGCTGAACCCTGTGGGATTATTCTAATTTTATCTTCAAATAAAAAAGGTTCTATTTTAGCAGTGGATAGGCCTTGCGTCCCTGATAAAATGCCTATTTTTTTAAAAAAATGATTAAATTATTAAGATGAACTACATATTCCGGAAGTGATTTCCATAATTTGTTTTAGGTGTTATATAAATAAGAGGGGTTTTTTAAAAAAATTATTCTTATTTATTTATTGCCCTGAAGGCTGCCGTCAATCATTGACTTTGAGTGACATTGAATTCTGGTGAGAGGCTCAGTTTTGTGTCTCCTCTCTTCCCTGGCTGATGGTCATTCCTTCTGCTTCTTACATGTACATAGGAAAGAACCACATTCTTCACAGTTTACTTTAAAGGATCTTCTGGTCTTTTTAAATCAACTGTGATGGTCTTTTCCAGTTCTATAATATCCATTTTGAGATGACGGGACCAGAACCCCACACTGTATTCAAAATGTGGCTGCCTGTTTACCATTTTTTTTAAAATGTCCTTATTTTGGCCACTGTCTAATAATTGTTGTTGTTATCTGCCTTCAAATCCTTTCCAACTTATGGTAACCTTAGGCGAACCTATCGCAGGGTTTTCTGGGGTTGAGAATGTGTGACACACCCAAGGTCATCCAGTGGGTTTCCATAGCCAAGTGGGGAATTGAACCCTACTCTCCAAGGTCATATTCCAGTGTTCAAACCACCATGGTAGCTCTGTCTAGTTATTGCTGATTTTTTTTCCCCCTCTTAGTTGATAAAGAGTTCTGGAGAACTGATAAAATCATAGAGTCCTAAAATCACAGAGTTGGACAAGACCACAGGGACCATTGAGTTCAACCCCCTGCAG
>CAOKZL010003960.1:0-56954 GCA_948472985.1 Iguana delicatissima
AGCAATGGTTTAATTGAGTTATATGGAAAAAGGAGGGCTGGTCCTCCTTAAATGAGTTCTAGAAAGAAACCAGCTTTTACAATGGTAAATGAGTTTAAATGTGAAGAGGAAAAATGCACTCTGAAGTATTCAGTATTAGAAAATCATTCTTGTAGTCTGCAGGCATGTGGACATGATTATCTGGCTCCCTAAGTAAGTATGGGTAAAGGCATTGCTTGTAGAATTGCTTTGTACATAAATAATGGTTTTCCTAAATCTGCTTAGCAATACTCTGCACGTTAAAGTGTTTCTAATCTGTAATGATTAGAGTAATAGAGAAAGCTGCTGTATATGCTTTAGTGAAAAGGCCAAACTAACAAAATAGATATGCTTCAATTGCTAATGAATTCAGCATAAAGGGGGAATGAAGTGGATGTGCAGTTTCGGGTCAGGCCTGATGACCACAGGGATTGGGAAAAAAGCAGAAAATTGACTTTGCAGATGCAGTCTTTCTCTGTGCTTGATGAAAACAATAGAACTCTGTAAATGCTGAATTGTAATCTTGCTTTCCCTTGCAGTAGAAATGTAACAAGTTAGTTGAAACATTTCAAGGCGCGCAGCAGAACAGCTCATTGTTCATTGTATGGGAAAAACAAAACTTATGCCGCTTGTATGACTCGTCTGTTGGACTGTACAAAGGCTTGAACAATCTAAGAGGCGGGACCGGTTTCTTTGGGAGTGATCCCGACCGGTGCTGCTTGCTAGCAAGAAGATAATACAGAAAATCTTTTTTTCAAACCGAGGTCTGATCTCTGACTTGCTACTTTAGTGTGGAAATGGCCTATGTGTCCCTGTTTTTGTTTTGGTGTAGAGGAGGAGCAAGCTAGCTGTGATTTTATTATCCAGTAGTGACTGGCTGGTGCCAACTACAGCTGGTAAGGGAAGTGATGGGACACCAGAGGCAGAGAAAGGGAGAACACACCAACACACATGCTGTATTCATGCACATAGCCACCCTCCTCATTCACTCATTCATATATATACACAGACATATACATATAGACAAATACACATAACCCACAAGCCACCTCACAGACAAGGATGTGGGTAGACAATTTATTCATCCCCTGCTGATTTCTGAACATGAGGATTCCCAATTAGGGATATAAATCTTTGCCTATTTTATTTTTGTACACAACAGTGAGGATCAGTTGCAGTTCAGGATTTATTCTGACATCTTGGCATTTTTCTGGGCCAGAAGATAGTTTCCTACACAGAAAATGTGATTTACTGCACAGAAAAAACAACACTATGGTGATTCTTTTTACAAAAGTCTAAACAGCAAAACTTCTTCGTGTGTCCAGCATTCTCTTCATCTGGTTTCTGCCTGCCATTCAAATGTTTGTGAATATTCTTTCATTCTTACTGCTAATGTACCACTTTTCAGATACTCCATCTCTCTTTTCTCCCTTTCCCTTTCCCATTCCTACTTCCCCACTTTTCTATCAGTCTCTCCTTCTGTCCCATGGACATGGACACACAGACATCCACCACTCTCCCAGCTTCTGAGCAATTCCAAAGGTCTTTTTGCTGCTCTTCTCAACAAACTCGTTTCCTGGGCCTTCCACCCTTTTCTTCTACATTCACAGCATGCCACTTTTCAGAGGGACCACTGCTACAGTTGTTGACTCCACATTGTTTTGCACACATTTTTTTCTTAGAGCCTAGACTTGCTATTTATGAGAAGAGGAAGAAATGGAGAAATCTTGGGACAATAAGAGTCTGATTCAACACTGCTGAGAAAGTTGAACAGATTATGTACCATTACTGACAGGCCACAAAAGAAAGCTTAGGTTCAGAAGTCTGTGCAAAACACAGGGAACCGGATGAGATAGATCTTCAGTCTGATCCAGCAGAGCTGTTCCTGTATTCCCCAGGATAATGTTTGAGAACGTTTCTAGAGAAAGAATTTTTTTTTAAGAGATTCTGCTGTCACTTCCATTTTCTCCTCTACTCTTTCCCCTTGTAGCGAGACATCTGCTTACTTCTTTCAGAAGGCTTGATTAAAATCAATAGGTTATTGGGAAGAGCACAATTAGTACTCTTTCAGTCCTAATAGCACTGTCTGTTCAATTGCTTGTATGTTAATCACAACTGTGTTGCATGAATCTGTTTTTCAATTGCAATAAGATTAAGAAACCAAGATAACCCTGCATCTGTTCTCTACCTGTTTTGTTGGTTTCTCTGCCCAGTCATACATCATTTGTTCCTGTCTACATTTTTGCTGTGCATCTTTGTATGAATGTGTCTTTCAGAAAAAGAATACCTTTTGTATTTTCAGAAACGACAGCTGAGAGTTTGAGTTAAATGAGATGCTTCTTATAGAAAGCAAAGATCTCAATTCGTTTGTCTATATGCGACTTAAGAATAGATTTAATCAAGATACAAAAGATTTAGCCATAGATGTTGTAGAAAATTAGTTTTATTTAGAGTTGTGTAAAGATACTGAATATATAATTCAAAAATGATACAGATACCTTTAGAAACTAGACCAAGAAGATGAACCTGTACAAGAGATTATGATAAGGTGGACCCAAACTTTTGGGCACAATGTTCAAATAGATGTATGGGGGGAAATACAGTCTAAAGATACAAAATTTGTTTTATGTAATAATTTGAAAGAAAACATATATAAGATGATGTATAGATGGTATCTAACTCCAAATAAACTGTCAAAAATGTCTGAATGTTTCAAATCAATGTTGGGGATATCAAGATAAGGAGAGTTCCCTTTTCCATTTGTGGTGGACTTGCAAGAAAGCAAAAAGTTATTGGTCTAAGATTTATATGTTAACCCAAAAAATTATCAAGGTGTATTTTGTAATGTCCCCAAAAATATTTTTGTTATTTCTGGGGACATTACAAATTTTGGTAGTATGGATAAAGAATCGGATAGTAATTATGGATTACTTCTTTGATATGTGATAATAGCAGCAGGAACATTGGCCATTTCTGCACTAGACTATTATAGTGCTATTATTCCACTTTAAACATCCTATGGAATCCTGGGCTTTGCAGTTTAGGGAGGGGTTCCATAGGATGTTGAAAGTGGAATAATAGCACTACAATAGTCTAGCATGGAAACGGGGTCTTAAGTTTAAACGGTGATGAACAGCTGACCTGGTTTCTGGACCATCTGAACAACATCCACCCGAACATCCAATTCACCATGGAGAAAGAAAAGGAGGGAAAACTACCATTTCTAGATGTCCTAGTCACCCACAAACCCAACCATCGATTGGGCCGCACGGTGTACAGAAAACCTGCACACACAGACAGATATCTACACAAAGACTCCAACCACCACTCAGGACAAAAAAGGAGCACAATAAAAACTCTGGTAGACTGTGCAAAAAGAATTTGTGAACATCACCTCTTGAATGAGGAACTGAATCATTTAAACTGGACTCTACAGGCTAACGGGTACTCCAGCTCAGATATCAGAAGGGCCTCAAGACCCTGAAAAAACCACAGGAGTAAGGATAAACAGCCACCTGAAGGGAATGTGTTTTTACCATATATCAAAGGAGTCACTGACCGAATAGGGAAACTCATGAAGAAACATAACTTCTGAACAATTTACAGACCAACCAGGAAAATCCAGCAAATGCTTTGCTCCGCAAAGGACAAGAGGGATCCCCTAACTTCTGCAGGAGTTTACCGCATACCGTGCAGCTGGGGTCAGGTCTACATAGGGACCACAAAACGCAGCATCCAAACACGAATCAAAGAACACGAAAGATACTGCAGGCTGATCCAGCCAGAAAAGTCAGCAGTAGCAGAACACACTATCAACCAACCCAAACGCAGAGTGTTATTTGAAGGCACAGAAATTCTGGACCATTCTAACAACAACCAGGTCAGGCTACCCAGAGAGGCCATTGAAATCCACAAACACTTGGATAATTTTAACAGGAAAGAGGAGACTCGGAAGGTCAACAAAATTTGGCTGCCAGTATTGAAAAACACCAAAATCAAAACACAAAAGATACTAACGAGCCCCACCTGGGCCCAGGAAGTCTCCCTCCAGGAATACGTATTCAATACGCACAATAGGCCTATTCTGCTAATTGCTCCCTCCCCTCTGGAGGAGGAGACTGGCATATATATTCTCCACTCCACTTCCAATTCACCATTCCTCTGAAGATGCCAACCACAGAGGCAGGTGAAACGTCAGGAGGAAATACAACCAGAGCACAGTCTCAAAGCCCGAAAAACCAACAAGAACCAAAAAGCTTAACTGACACGTAAGAACTAAGATTAAACTAAAACACAATGCAAAAACACTAAACTGAGTCAGTAATCACTAACGAACTAAAACACTCAACACTAACTTACTAAAACACAAAAAGGCTGTGACCCTCAGGCCAAACTGTAATAAAAAAATTAAAAAAAGAAAATGTATTATTTTACCATTATAGTTCCACGAAAATTACTAGTAAGCATAGCCACAGATAATTGCATTGTTAAATTTGTTATTGTCCGATCATCCATAAAAAGTTTCCAGTCTTTTTTTTTCTTCTTTACATCTTCATTTGGCTTATCTTTTAAAACCCACATTAGCTGTGGGTCTCAAAGCCCGAAAAACCCACAAGAACATGGATTCTGGCCATGAAAGCCTTTGACTCTACATCAATTAAGCTTTTTGTTTGTGTTAAAATTAACACATAAATATTTTTAATTAAAAAAAGAAAGGGAATACCTCAATTTTAATGGCTCGTGTTTCATGAGACAAAACAAATGTTTTCAGGAAACCAAATATGGTGATTTTACATTGAGGAAGTTTAGACTGAAACTGCAAATAATTTCATGTCAGGGATGTAAATATTCAACCACTGTGTTGTTATCCCAAAATATGGGGGATGCTGAGGTCCACCAGCAGTACCAGTGTCTCCTTAGAAAGTGGGAGAATTATAACTCAAAGGAGGCCTGTGAGAGGGGGCAGGATCTTTTGACCCACGTATACTAGTGCTAACTGTATGACTCCAGTTAAAAGTTTAAACAGGGTGTTTTTATTTGGAAATTAACACACACACACACACACACACACACACAAGTAGTCTCAGTCTCACAAACCACATAAGGCTAGTAAAGGCAGAAAAGAGAAAGGTTGGATAGAGAGAAATTTCAGATGTAGAGGGTGATATTTACTAGTCCTGGAGCTGAGGATTGAAGAAAAATGGCTCAAACAAGAACTTTGGGATGAAAACTATGAAAAATTCTTGCCACTGTGTGATGCAGTATGAGTGGGTTTCATGGGAAGCAAATTAATGTTATATATTCTTTACACCACTCTTTCAAATAAAGTGAACTGGGGTGAACTTTTACTGGGCGTGAGGGTGAATCTGCTGAACAGCAATTCACCTATTTGAATGCAATCAATACAGAATTTGCAGCATGTAATACTTCTTACCTTAAACTTAAACTAGAAACTTCTCTGTGAGAATATGAAAATATCATTCTCATTTAGCAAGAAAGCAATGCTAATCAGTAGACTGTAAAGAGGAACAATGTGAAGATTGTTCACTGTGGTGTTTGGTATGTATTTAAAGGTACATGTAGTCCCTGTCTTCAAAATAATTGCAAACTAATTGTGGGACTATAATATATATTCTGAATATGCATTGCTTAGTATCTGAATGAGTTTTGGAGAGCTTGCTTTAAAACATTCAAAATAATACCTTGAATACCTGCATTATGATATCTGCATCCAGTTTTCCCTCTCATATCCTCCTCTTTCCCAGACACCCATCCCTCTTCCCCCCTCCTCCTCCTCCTCTATCGTATTATATTTCTTCTTTCTTCCTTCTTCTTTTGTTCAAGATGAACCCTTAGTTATACTAATCAGACCTCATTTTAACCTAATATAGTTTTGTTTTGTGGAGCTAATTTGCTTAAACAAGCAGCAAGCTTCATGAGACTGTCTGTGGAGCAACTATATGTAGGCACCATCCCGTCATGCAGATTTATTGTTACCAGCAGAATTTGCCATGGACTGGTTTGCAATGAAAGCCAGTGCCTTGATGATGAAACTGTGCTGCATGGCACCTATCATCCACAAACAAACATATTTTTACATGCAATATGCTATTCCACCCTGTAGTCTCTATTTTAGTCCCCATCCTATTGTCTCCAATACTCCGTTAGCTATCGTTTTTGCATCTTTTCTTGTCACCTGCTCTTCACTATACTTAAAACTACATTTGCAGTATTTGTGTTAGGAGTTTCTGTATTCCTTCCCTGTTCTGAATCCACTTGTTTAAAATACACATTTTTCTCTCAAAATTCTGAAGTAATTATGTTGCTATGTGCCTTCAAGTCATTTCTGACTGATAGCGACCCTAAGATGAACCTATCACAGGATGTTCTGGGGCTGAGAGTGTGTGATGTGCCCAACGTCACCCAATGGCTGAGTGGAGAATTGAACACTGGTCTCCAGGATCACAGTCTGATGCTCAAACTACCACATAATGTGGACTGAGATATTATCTTTTTGTATATTAGTAACTCTTTTTCTTTAATTGTGTTGACTCATAATTATTGTAACATAATAATGGTCAGAATTGAAAGCATGCAGTCTTTCCTTCTTTATCATGGTTTAAATCTGTATAGCCCATGCACTTTTAGAGTGATGATGGAGATGTTCCTCAAGCCTAGCATTGGTTTAACAATCTACTGTATAAAATCAAAGTTTGTCTGTTTGTGAGTTTGTCTGTTTGCCTGCATAAAGCAGGCAAAGACCTCATACGATTGGCTGAGTGAGGTGAGAAGACCTCATATGATTGGCTGTGAAGATTCTATGAAATCTTGGGGTTGGCAGTTTAGGGAGGGGTCTTAAGAATTCTCAGCCGAGAGCTCTTGGGCCTTAGTTCAGTTGCTATGGAGATGAGGCCTGCCATCAATAAGGATATCCGCAAACATTTGGGAGGCATATGTGAGAAAAATTAAAGTGACATACACAGCATAGCCCATTTCCATACTACACTGTCATAGTGGTATTATCCCACTTTCAACATCCTATGGAATCCCGGTTTAAGGAGGGGCATTTGAGGATTCTCAGCCAGAGAGGTCTTTGGCCTCAATAAACTACAAACCCCAGAATTCCACAGGATGTTGAAAGTGAAATAATAGCACTATAACAGTGTAGGGAAGAAATGGCCATAGTTACAAGGTCTTCCCACCTCACAGAGTAGATTGTTTGGGTTCCATATGTGAGGAATCTTAAAGTTGAAATTCAAAACAAAAAATGCTTCCAGAAAAACGTAAAGCCATTGCACAAATTCATCAGAAAGCAAAATAAAATAAAATAAAATAAAATAAAAAGCCAGTACATCAACATCTCTGGAGAACACAGATTGGACTGGTGCCTATGGGGAAAAGTTACAGGTACTAGAATAGTCTTGTTGCTATGGAGACAATGCCTAGCAGCAAGGAGGAGGACAGTGTATTCCTGCAGAAACCCAACTCAACATAGTTAACAACTATGAATACAGATTGGATTGAGGAATATGAGGATAAGTTATAGCTACTGGAATAGCCAGTTGTTATAGAGATGGGGCCTAGCAGCAAAGAGGAAGACAGTGTATTCTCTCAGGAACCCAATCTCTGAATGTTAACAACTCTGAATAAAGATCGGATTGAGGAATATGGGGGAAATGTACAGGTACAGAAATAGACCATTTGCACAAGGCCTAGCAGCAAGGAGGAGGACAGTGCATTCCCTCAGAAACCCAAACTGTGTATGCAAATAACTCTGAATACAGATTGCATTGATAAATATGGAGCAAAGTTACAGGAAATGGAGAAGACAGTTTGGTGAGTTCTTAAGAGGAAAATAAAAACCCTGGACAATGCCAGGTAAATACACTAGTGCTATTACCATATTTGCTGGCATATAAGATACACATTTTCTCTTAAACAATACCCTTTGAAAATGGGGTGTGTCTTATACACCGGCAAATATGGTAACACTAAAAACATAGGGAATGAACCGGGAGCCAAAGTTATCCTTACCCAAGCAAACAGGAAGGGAAGGGATAGTGGAATCCAGGCAGAGCACTCCTTACCTTCTCCTCCTCTCCTACCATCCTTTGCTGCATTTTGACTCTCCTAGGGCCCAAGAAAAAACTGGTACAGTACTTTTTTCATTTCCCTCCTCTCCTGATGCAGCACTCTTTTCATTCCCCTCCTCTCCTGGTGCAGCACTCTTTTCATTCCCCGCCTCTTCTGGTGCAGCACTCTTTTCATTCCCCTCACCAGGAAACTAAAAAAAAAATTTCCTGAAAAATTCCCCTTGAATATGTTATATGCCGATGTGTCTGATACACCAGCAAATACGGTATATTTTAGAACTCATACCCGAGGCAGTCCTCTCAGGTAGGGATGGGACGAATCCAAAATTTTCCAAATCTGAATCCAGATCCGAATCCCTGGATGGTTCGGGTAATCCACAAATCTCACAAATCTCAATCTTTCAAATCCTTTTTTAAAAAAGAGTTTAAAAGCAACTTTTTTAAAAAAAAATAAACTTTTTAAAACTGTTTTCATTCAGAACTTTTTAAAACAAAACTGTTTTTAGGCTGGTGAATTTGAAAGATTCGGTTTGCCTATTTTTGCACAGGATTCAGATTTGTGAATCTCAAATCCTTGCTGAGGATTCGAGGATTCGGTTGCTCCATCCCTACTCTCAGAAAAGAAATGTAACATTGTGATCTACAAATGAGTCATAACTAACTTTGTTTAAATGAAATATATACACATAACACATACACACAGTCTGCAGGGTTTCTTAATTAACACAAATGCACCAACACCATCAAATTACCTTATCTTCTGTATTCTGAGATGAATCCATGTTGGATACATGATCATGATTATGCTTAGAGACATTTTCATATCCTCACATTTAGTACAACTTAGCTGAGATGGAAATGCATTTTGCTGCAGAAATGTCATATTTCCTGTCAAAATGCTTGAGCAACATGGGAATTACTTTTTTCTGTGTTTATAAACTTTATGCTAAAGTTTCTTTTAAAAAATTCATTATTTTTAATGTTAAACCATCATACCTCACATTGTCTTATTTCTATAAGGATTTCAACATTCTTACCAATATCCTTAAAGAACAAATGCATACATCTTAAGTGATTTTGTAAACTATTTGGGAATAGACCGAGGGGTCGGGGGGACATCCTTAAAGAACTGCTGAACCTCTGTGTCTGTACTATTGATACAGCAATTCTTAGCTCTTGTGCGACCATTCCATCATGAGAATGAAATGAGAAATTTTGTGGGCTACTGCACACTGATTTTCACTGCAGATCAGTGCAGTTATTTAACCTCAATGTGTCTCTAGTTGTGTTTCATTCAGGAACTAATCAACAGCTGATGACCAGGGTTGCAATCCTCCTCATAGTTATTTGAGTCCAGTTGAAATCAATGAGACTAACTTCTGCAGAAAAAATATATATTTCAGACCTCTGTGTATGCATATGCAAGTGTATGTTTGTCATCATTAATTAACTACAGTTATTGATTATATGACTTTCAATCTGCATATTTCGGAATGAAATAAAACTGCATCTTCACGAAGAGGTTCATAATATCTTGTTTATTTTTGTGTCGGCCTTTACAAATGAAAAAAGAGCTATATATGCAATGGTATAGCTCATGGTCAATCACAGACTACAGCTCTCTCTTACACTGTTGTATCACTGAATGACTTTTTTTAAAAAAATGCTTGAATACTAGTGGAAAAGAAAATGGTTCGAAACTTGCAAAGAATAGTCAGCTATGTGCACATGCACAACATCAAAAAAGACTTTCTAGAACAGTGGTTCTCAACCTGTGGGTCCCGAGATGTTCGTGGACTTCAGCATCCAGAAGCCCTGAGCATTGACCATAATGGCTGGGGCTTCTGGGAGCTGAAGTCCACGAACATCTGGGGACCCACAGGTTGAGAACCACTGTTCTAGAATAAGAATTCCCAGGTTGGAAATTCTTCCTATCCGGAAGCATAATAGATTAGGGAGGGTTTTATAGAGTTTAATCCTGGTATTTGAATGTCCTAAAGAAGAATTAATCTGTGGAGGGGGGGATATGCAAAAAACTGTGTTTTGTGCTTGTGTGGAAAAAATGGGTTTCCTGTGCAAAAAAAATGTTGTTATTTTAGGGAAAAAATACTACATGTTTTTCTCTGTGAAATAATTCCTCTGCAGCATTTCAAGGCTTTCAAACACAGAGAGAATACTGTGGAGGGATCTTCATTTTCTCCTGCAACAAGGAGAAAACTACCATAATTATTCATCCTCATTTGTGTGAGCAAAATGGTCAAAGATTTAGATCCTTAACTAGAAAAGGGTACAAAATGCCAATTCCTAAAAAATGAAAAATGTGAAGTAACAGACCTCACAGTGAAGAACATAGGCAGGGTAGTGACTGAGAGGTGCTGCAGCAATCTTCCGCACCTTCCTGTTACTACTAAGATACACATGTATATACCAAAGAAAAAATTCTAGCTTAGACCAGAATTCTTGGCATTTTGTACCATTTGAGGCCCTCCCTAAACTGCAAACCCCAGGATTCCATAGGATGTTGAAAGTGGAATAGTAGCACTATAGCAATCTAGTGCAGAAATTATGTTAAAACTACTGAATTACAGCTTAGGAAAAACTTCAGCTATATCAACTGTGGCCTGAACTAAAATAATTGGTTTTTATTCCACTGCAAGTTTTACTTAATATATCAATGCTGAGACACTTGTTATTATTAAAACTGCTTAGTTACAATCACTTTAACAAATTTTACATCAATTTAAGCTTTAATACAATTCTCAAATATATATGTTTTCCAATTTATTTCTCTCATATCTTAGTGCTCACTTTCCCTTCATACATGCGCACACACTCACACATACTCCTATGTACAACATACCTGCCAATTGATGATAATACTTCAAGCATCAGAAATAGTGGTCTCTAACTCATGAAGGGCTATGCCATATTAAATATGTAAAGTAGGAAAGGAAGGTGCACAAAAAAGAAACATATTCACCACTGTGATGCCTTGTTTAACCCTCAATTTTTTTTTCTTCTAAACAATTAAACTCAGTTTAATCAATGAAAACTTGAAGAGTTATGATCATCTACTTTTCTCCCCACTGAGGCATCTCTTAAAAGGGTCTGCTCATGTTATACTCTCAGCAGTGAAATCTGTTTTTATTGAAAAGAAAAAACCCAAAGTAGGTGGTGGGAATTCAACTGTGTCCTTCTATGACACGTGCAGAAGAATTATTTGACATGCTGTACATGGTTGTGGGAGACTGAGGCTGAATGAAACCAATGCAGGTAAGGTGGTGCCTGTCCAAAACAATGACCAGAAATAGAAAGGGGTGGATCTATATTATGAGTGTTTTTCTGAAGATGAAGTGTGAATGTATGCTTGAACACCTTACTGCAAAATAGCACTTGCAGTTAACCAAATCTCTATAATCTTAAAAGAATAGGAGATGTCCCATCACTACCTTCTTCAAGGAGGTAGGGAATCTCCCACTCTCACTAGGAGGCATTAATTGCTTGCTCTTCCCCAAAGGGTAGAATGCCCCTTTGATAGATTTCATCAAGCAGATTAAGACTACTACTAACCAAACTTTCTTTAAAAAAATGAAAAATTCCTAAGGAAATGTAACCATAGGAGACTGCAGCAGCAACCAGAACATTCTTCACAGTGAGGAATACTCTGTGTGTGTGTGTAGTAAATGTGAAGACAGTAAAAAAATCTAAGGGGGAAAGTAATTGAACAAGTGCAAAATTTTAACCTGAAAAAAATTACTGCATGGGAATTGAAATTCTAGTTACTGTTATATTCACAGTCTTCTTACACTTCAGTGTAAGTTGCAGTACACTAGCTGAGAAAGCCTTTATAATAATTTTTTTTTCATTTAAAAGAGAAAATAAAACCTTCCATGTCAGATTATTATGAAATGTTTGAGTTTAGGAAACAATTTTACATAATAGCTGGAACGATCAGAAAACAGTGGTGGAAGGGAAGTTGCTGATCAACCATGGAACAAGAGCAGACACAGAGAACTGGGTTGAAAATGTCTACTTTATTTAACCCAGAACCTATTTAAACTGAGTTGAACTTGCAAAGGTACAAAGGGGGCATCCTAGTGTAGCATCAACTGAGGATAGGTATCATTCCATGAATTCCTAGTCCAGAAGTTGAAAAAGCACAGACTTTGACTTTTACCTTGTGGTAGAGACAACACCAGAAAGAAGGTTTCAGGTGTTCAGCTCATTTAAGTAGCAAACAGGCTTTAATGAGGGAACACCTATGACAATACCATTAGCTATAAAAGGCAAACAGCTGACCCATCTCCTCCCAGAGTTGATAACTGATCTTCCTGGTGGTTGAAGCCCTATGGTTTCCTGAATCTTGACTCTCTTGGACTTCTGCTTGCTTAACACTGATTTGGTTTTGTGGCATTTGCATACTTGACCTGAACCTTGTTTGAACTACTCCTGCTCTTGCCTCTGTGAGTAAGCTGTGCCCTGCTGGTTTGCTAATTGGTTGCCTGGTCTGCCTGCAACATGACAGTAGTCTCCTTTCCTCACACCTCAGGTCTCAGAACCTAAAGAGGCAGCTCCAAAGCCCAGTCCTTCACCAAAAGGGTGCCAAGATGTTCACTGCAACTCTTATTTCTCCCCTTACTACATGCCATGGACAAGAAACAAGCATATGCTTAGATCCTTTCCCCTACCCGGCTAGCCAAAAAGAACCTGCTGCATTCAAATACACCTTTAAAGCATCCCAGACCCTAAGTTCATCCCATCAAAAAGAAATCCCATTGAAAGCAGCAAGAAAATCTTGCCAAACCTCAACTCTTCCCTGGTACCCTACATAGTTCTAATACTATGATAGGGCTGAAGAAATCCATATATAGTATCACAGAATCACCTCAGGAAAATCTGGGCAGTTGCCACAACCCTACACACAAATTTTAAATTAATGAACACCTGAAATTTTTCTAAGTGCAGCCTATATACACCCCATACATTCAGAAACCCCCCTCTCTCAAATCCCTAATTTTCTCCTCTGGAAGTCTACAGTGCTGATCCACAGTATCAATCTCAATAGCAAGGAAAACCAAACAATGACTTGGTCCATCAGTCTTCTGGTGGGCCAGTGGCGTACTCAACTAGATGTCAAGGAGTAAAAGTTCCTGATCAAAAAGGCACACTGTCCTGTTCCTGGCTATCCTATGAAGAAAGAAAAAAATCTTCCCAATAACGGATAATCCCTTTCTGTCTGGACATAGGCTTAAGAAACCATTCAAGAAAAATACTGAACTTTTCAAACGTGGCACATGATATCAAACAACCCATAGGAAGAGCTCGGACCCTGTAAAGCAGGTCATCAAATGAAAAATCCAATCACTCAAAATTCCGAGGAGGAACTGGCAAGAGATGAAATGCAGACTGAATGTCACCTTTTCCCAACTCAGCTCTAGTTCCATTCCTGTGCACCTCCCAAACTTCTGCATCAAAAGATGTATAATGAACAGTGCAGAGATCCACAGGAATGGCATCATTAACAAGTCCCACTTGGGATAAGTCAAAGATGAATAAGCCTGTATTCACCAGGTGCCTTTTTGTGAACAGCCCTCAGGAGTGATAGCCTCAGATTAGGTACAGAAGAAGATGTGAATGGACCTATAACCCTCCCTTCTGACACTTCCTTGCAGATTTCTCTCTAACGATAAATTCTGAACCCAACATGGAATATATATTCTTGAATCAGAAAGGACACTTTGTTTCTTGAATGGTACCTCCCTTAGAAAATGATCAGCACTTTGGTAAGAGTAAAGCTGCAAAAGAAGCTCCAACCAACTCAATTTAATTAGGTTGGGCCCTTTTCAAAGGTGATGGAGCACCCCGTTCCCCATTTTCCTGACAGATGATCCCTATGCCCTTATCTCGCTGACAGTTATTACAGGAATGTGCTCTTCCACAAGCAGAGCACTCATGTTGGAAATGGCAAGGCCGGCATGTGCAGGTACCCTGGACTCGAAATTCCCAGCATAGCAAGCTTTGATGCTGGTCTACAGCAGCCTGCTGCTTGTTGCTAACCCAAAACTATGCCTTTTGGACAACTCATCCCCAGTTGCATTTGACTGTGCAACCTCTTACCTTGAGTTGGTAGAAGAGGTTTCATAATGTGCATCCACAACTGTGGCTGCATCATATCCCACCTGAGGGTTGGGTTAATTGCTGAACTCATATGGAACCTCGTCATAAAGTAACCAGGATGGACCAACAAAATCCACATAGGTCCTACAAATTATATCTACATATTTGAAAAGATACCCCTAGTGGCTGCACTCTGACAATAACCTCTGTGTAGATCAGAAATTCAGGCAACAAATTACTCTAAGTTCTACCTATCCTATGTCTCCTTTCTTCTCCTTTTCATTGCTTCTCTTTATCCTTCTTCTCCATTTCATGATAAAGAAGAGTGAAGATATTCACATATTCACCATACAAGATCTTGTCCCCAGTGGGCTGCAATAAATGGCTCCCTTAAGGAAGTGTCTGTTCCCAATATGGAATAGCACCCTAATGGACTGTACTATACCCACCACTGTTGGGCTGCTGCATATTCCCTGAATCCCCATAAAAACACTGTGGAGGAAAGGTTCCTTGGGGATAACAAAGAACCGTGTGGGACTGCCCTAGACTCAAACTGTGATGTGCGGGAAGCCCACTGCTTACTGGACCCACTCACTCTCCTCCTGTGCCTACAGATGATTGTGTCCTAATGTGCTCCAACACTGCCCGCCCTCACATACAGTTATATGAACCTTCATGGGTGGTGTTAATGTAAGAAGGCTTACCTGAAATAGGCTCCACCAATGCAGACTCCCCGACACCACCTCCAACACTCATCACTGCAGCCACTGGATCCTCTTCCACTTTCATGGGTGAAACACTGTCATCATTTCAGCTCCATTTCTTCAAAGCATCCAAATGAGCCAAAATCTGTTTAGTAAGGCCTGTCCTACCCTTAGGTCTGCTTTTCCATTTAGCTGGAACTACAGATTGCTTAGAGGAAATCTAGGCCTTCTCAAGAGTTTCAAGCCTGGCCCAGAGAGCCAACAATCCACTCTTCCTCATCAGAGGAATCAGACAACAGAAGGGGAACACTTGGATGGTTGCCTTTTAGCTGAAGCTTTCTGCTTAGGCCTTCCACCTCCTTTTTTGGAAGCCATTATCATATTGGAACTAACTACTAGCCTGACCGTTAAACAATCGAAAAGCTAGAGACCTAATATGGCTTACCTAACCTACAATTGGCACACTCAGATTCGTAAGCACTGGGCCTGTGAAAAGCCCCACTTGGATTCACTTGGCCAAACTACCATCCCTGAAAAAGGGGCTACTGGGTTATGAAAGAACCTATTGGCTGTTGAAGGGCCTATCTAGTTGCAACAGCATAGAAGGGACTATGGACTTCCAAAGGGCCTACCAATTGCTGCAACCTAGTGGAGTTTGCTGGGCCTCCAAAGGGACCACACATCCATCATAGCTTAGTGTGGTCTACTAGGTTCACCAAAGGGTCTGTGAGTTATGAAGAGGCCTGCTTTGAGGTGTAATAGGTGCTAAAGAATGTACACAGGCCAAGTGGCCTGTAAAAAAGGGCACCATCCACCATAGAATTGTTCAGCTGGTTGGTCCAATAACTGACCATTGACCCATTCCTATCTCTCCTAGCACCCTCCAAAGACTGCCACCACTGCTGTCTTTTCCTTGCTGCTCTGCTCCGTTCTCTGACCTCTGCTCCATCTTCCAAAGGAAGTGAAGAGGGGTTGGCAAACCTAATAAACCCCAACTCCTACATGGCATCATGGCACATTGTGCCTGACATAATCAGTACTAGCTTCTCCTCCATTATTGGCCAGCAAAAGCAGGTCTTCCCCCAAAGCACCTTGCATTATGCAGGTCTACATTGTTACTGCAGTTTAGGCCTGCCTGGCGATAGCACTAGATATCACTTTGAAATCATAATTCGACCTTACCATACCACCCTTGTCCACATGTTTGTGAGGCCCCTGGACAAGCATGAAACTAGGCTCAGCATTTAACTGCTGAAATGTTCTAAAACAATACAGGCACGCCAGAAATAGCCAGATCGCCGCTTCAGGGACCTGCCTGGCAAACACCCTCATTATGTATGCACGCTGTTTACAAAGGACTCCCTGCCCCGAGCAGGTAACTTGGCAAGCACTGAGCATTTGCATACAGTCTACCTCTTTGTCAATTCAGACTTAACTCAATCATGCTAAATTGTGACCTTTCGGACCTGTCTCGCACCCAAAACTCGTTGTTGTCCCCAAGTAAGGCATAGCCTGTAGTCACACTTCTCCCTATAAAAACCCCTGATTCTGAGACCTTCCTCGGATTGCTCCCAAGTTCCAGCTGCCTTGCTGCCACATTGCTTGGCAAGCTTCCCCTCAGCTCCATGTGCTGAGATACACCGAACCCCAGCATCGCTCTCTGTCTTCTTCCGGGCTTCAGGAACAGGTGTCATATCACCCAAACCAACTATCCCTCTGAAAATCCCGCTATCTTACTCACACCTTTATTTTCCTTAGTTATCTGTGTGCGTGTGTTGCTTACATTATGTGCCTGTATTTAATAAAGATCATTCATTATCTTCAAATCGGTCTGCTTCTTGACTTGGCCTGACCCCGTAAACACTGGGTTACAAGATCCTGCTAAGTTACCCTGCCTCTCGTAACGCTAAAGCAGTGCTCTGAGCTAAACTTCCCCACCTCTAGTTGAGCACATTTTGGAGTCCCTCCTGGGACCCCCAGTAAAAGGGCAACATCCATAATACTGGGAGATAAACTAGAAAAAAAAGTAATTTTGTTGAATTATAGCACCTTTGCTTATTCTGCCTAAAGGCTAGTGCCTGTTGCTATAGTCTTTTGAAATAAAATGTATTTTTATAAGATATATCTCCAGTGCTTTCTTCCCCAACAAAAATCATCACTGCAAAGCAAGCTGCTCTGAATTTCTCACAACTCTAAGAAGTACCAAAATATGAAATTATTTATAGTTTAGTATTATTTATTCTCCATCTTCAAATATGTTTAGATATTTTAAAATATTTTATCCCATTTCCCACCTTCTATATCTAAGTTGGTGTACAATAGCATCTTAAAATTAGAGACCTAAAAACAATAAATTAATTTAAATAATTGCAGTAAAGGAACAAATGCTGTAACAACTAACCTTATTAAAGAACATTAATACCCATTACCATCCTGAAGAAATAGAAGAATATTTATCTGGTTCATAAACAACATCAAGACTGATAAGAAGAGACAGTATTTTGGCACCAATACCAGAACCACCAACAGAAGTCTTAGCAGGTGGGCAGGTTCTTGTGTGATTAAACACTATCTTGGCTCTAGCCTCTTTAGGGATTTATACTTTTGAACTAGTATGTTAAATTGTGCCATAGAAGGAACTAGTAGTTTTTTAAGTACAGCTGATTTACATTGATTTCTAGATATTCTGTTTAACAGCCCTAGAAATGTATTAACAGTTACTAGACTATTTTTTTCATAATCTTGAAAGGTAGCCCCACACAAAATGCATTACAGTAGTCTAACCTGAATGGTAATATGATGTAAATAGCTGTCATGCTTTACTCAGTTTAACAGCTGAGAGATTTTTATAGTGAATGAAGACTAAAAAATATGCATATTGTAGTACAAAGAATTGTGCTTTATAGTCATATATACACATATCTTCCAAATGATAACATTAACCCAAAAAATGTGTAAGTGACCAGGCATTCAGAGAAGTTTATGAAAGCTAAACAAGGGGAAAAAAAACAGAATATTTTGTACATTTTAGCATACTGTGAATGCAGGTCACCATCCTCAGCATATCGTCAGCATCGAAGAAAATGAGAAAAGGGAATCTAAAGAGTGAAGAAAATGAGACTGCTCAGCAAGCATATACAGCTGACAGTAATCCCTGAACAATTTTATTAAAGTTCATTTTTCTCCCCAAGCTCTCAATACAGGTAAGTCTTGGGCAGGGAGCTGCCAACAAGATGGAAGAGAATTTTACTGGCCAAAGGTCTTCTACTATGAAGTTACAGCTCTGGTTTGGAAATCAGACCTCAACATTCTTTTTGTTACAGTTCTAGAGACATCTGTGATTCCTAGGAGCAACCCCATCTTTCCAGCCCATAGCTTGGCATATCAGATCTAGGATCTCCCAGAATTTTATATTACATGAAATAGGAATTGTGAAACTTACCCACATTCCCAAGCTTGGGTCCTGTTAGTTCTCTTGTGATCAAGCAACCCCATGTTACACAAGCCATTTGAATGATCCTTTTCAGAGCATCCTCTTTACATACTCTTTCAACAATTACATGGTGAGATCTCGTTATAATTCATAAATAATGTGGTGTGTTAGGTCACATCACTGTAGCCCTTTAAGTAAAGAAACTGGGACATGGCAACCTTCAAGGCAGAGCTCCTGTAGAGACACAGTAGCACATTAATCTCCTGTGCTTTTTTATTATTTCTTTTTTACCTCCCCTTACAATTGACATACCTACAGCTAGAAAGAACCTGAGAATGTAAGTAAAATTCAGAAACCCTTGCCATTCTTGTAGGGTTCAATTTCTCTTAGACCTCTTTGTGTAAGAATGGACCAATCAAAATGACACAGGAAAGGAAAGTAAGCAGGATTGAAAAGCGTGTTAATTCGTCTTCTGTCACTGTAGAGAGCAGAGTTCAAACCAATCCAGAGAGACAAAAAAAGGGGGCTTTCTGTGTGTGCTAAATGTGTAAAGTTGTCAGGAAAGAATTAGTTCAAACAAGGCTGGCCTATTTCCAGGCTATAAATGTACTCCTCTCGTAACAGCATGGCCTTTTCATTTTTAAATGAAGAGCACATGTATTATAATGTTAGAAACAGGGTTGGCTAGAAAGTCATTAGCAAAACTGAAAAGATGTCAGAACAAAGATGAAAGCTCACATGGACACACACATACACACACACAAAGGAAACAGACAAGGCATTCTATGGGAATGAGCAATTGTCCTTTGAACAGGTGCCTCAGTGTGAAAAGGCTGTCTCAGGGTTAGCTTGAGGATCTTGTCCATTTTTTTTCCTTTGCATCTTCTCTGTGAATTTGCTTTAATTCTTTCTCTGAATACAGGCTCATCTCTAATATTAAGAGAAAAACTAATGCGGAGAAGCAATGTTGAATCCAAGATTGCACTGCTTTCAACTCCCAACTGTATTGTTTTCATTATCCAGAAGAAGAAATTTCACCATTTTTCTTGATGTAGTAATGATATTTGAAATTATACACAGGCAGCTGTCACAACAGGAATTCTGTTTTTAACACCCATGACATGAAAGCTGTGTGTGCATTCTCCCAGTTGTTATTGTTAACAGAGATTAAAAATAAGTGTATATATGATGCTTTTTAAAAGAGATAGTGCTAAACATGTTTGTTTCAGTATCTGAAGGTGATTGGTCTGTATCCTGACAGTCAGTTTGCAGTCAAGCCAAGAACAATGGCCATTTCCACACAGGGCGAGGGAATCGCCCCGTGCTGCTACTTAACGGGTCTTATGGCTCCCTCATTGCTCTGGCATCGAAAATGGCGGCTACCGGTTGGTCGAGAGTCTTGACCAACCACTGAAGCTTGCCAGCCTAAAGGCTGCCCCAGCAGATTGCAGGCTCGCATTGGTGCGAGCCTACAAATCTGCACAAGGGATCAGGTTCACAGTGGCGCACTCTGTGCTTTTGAAAGACTGAAAGAACCAAGTTTTTCAAAAGCACACTGGACGACCACTTGGGGTCATTCTGGAGCAGGCTGAGGTGCGGATCTACATTAAATAGTCTGGACCCAATCCACTCCCAGGTGCAGACGTCCTCCCTGGAGGATGGACTGCACCATTTCAAACATCCTGTGTGGAAATGGCCAATATGTCCTTTGTCTTCTGTCTTTAAATCTGTGATAGCTTCCTCTCCTTCATCCTTGTGGACAATCAGTAGTTTTTTCATAGGGTTGTTGATAGGTGAATCTGATAGAGATTATAAGGTTTCATTTACAACTGTGCTCTTTTGGTAACAAAGATGCTTATTTACCTGGAAACCACAACAGGGTTTACTTTTGCTTTACAAATACAATTAGGATCAGGCTATAAGTCTGAAGTTCTAGGGATACTGGTGATGTTTTTTTTTTAACATCAGTGTCAAGATGAGTGTGCCTTTGCTCTCACTGTCAAATGTAACTCGGGCCATTTCCACCCTGCACTGTTATAATGCTATTATTCCACTTTCAACATTGTGTGGAATTCTGGGGATTGTAGTTTACTGAGGCCAAAGAGAATTCTAAATGCCTCTCCCTCAACTGCAAACGCCAGGATTCCATAGGATGTTGAAAGTGGAATAATAGCATTATAACAGTGTAGTGCAGAAATGGCCTTAATAAAAATTAAGATAACTTTCTCTTTGACAGTCCACAGCATGCACATTGCCATATTTCTGCTGTGTATTCTTCATTATATATGTTTAATCCAAGTGACTTAGATGCATGTCACAGTGATTATGGTAATGAAGGGATCATTCCTAGCAGTGTGGCACAGCTGGGAGATGCCTGCTCTTGAGCTTAAGCCAAGTAGAGAATGGCTACTTAAAAGAGGGGAAATTACCCCAAACACAGAGTTTGAACAGTTCTGTGGAAAATTCAAAACTCAATTATTTTACAGAGTGCTCCAGATGGAGTATAGGCCTGGTAAATATTGGGTTATTCTGTTTCTTCATTGCACCAAAGCCAGTATACTAGTTCTATACGGCCTGAGACAGTGACAGAGAAGAAAAAAGAACTGGAGGAATAAGTATTTGACAAATACTTATTTGTCATGGAATACCTGTTGGGGCAAAATGGCAGACCACAAAATGGAAACCCCAGGCCAACTGTCTGTATCATTCTCATGCCACAAATGGCTAGTTCAGTCAGGGCTTTGTCCTTCAACAAACCTAGGTCAATGACCAAAACGTGTAGTGGAAACCCTTCAGCATTTCCCAAACAATATTGCATCAAAGGCCCCTGTTTCCCAGCCATTTGACCACAGCCAGATTGTTGAATCCCAGATAGGATCTGAAATGGCAAATGTAGGCCTGATGTGCCTCCCAATATCTCATCCTATGGCTATAGATCAAAACTCAGTGCACCAGTGAGGTCCACTGTAATGCCAGGTCCACTCAATCACTTGGCCATGTATGAGCACACTGTTGCCCCCCAAATAAACTCCAAATCCTACTGACCCTGCAGCATCTGAAAATATCTGTAAGGCATCATAAACCTTCAGCCCCTCACACATAAAGGATATCCCACTCAAAGCAATAAGAAATTCTAGACATACTTTCATGATCCTCTCAAATTTCATGTGTAATCCTAATCCTGTGATGTTTTTTGCTAACTCTGTTTATGGCATCAGAAAGACGTCTGAGGAAGGCCCTACCATGAACCACTATGTGACAAGCAAAATTCAGGTTCAGCTTGGATTTTGTATTGTTGCATGACAGGGGCTGGACTCAGCGGCCCTTGTGCTCTCTTCCAACTCTACAATTATATGATTCTAGATGCCCAATGAAATCTCTGGGTGTGGCTTTCTTAAGAGTGAGAAAAAAGTGAAACTCCATGTTCAGTAATTTCTCCATGGGCACCAACAGAACTGATTAACAATATTGATGTCTATACCTAAAAATATCAGCTGGTGAGCAAGACTCACAGCCTTTTCTGAGCCATTGGAACTCCCAGATCTTGTGTCACAGAACAAAATTCAGCCAAAATGTTAGCACATTGACTGGTCCCAAACTGCTCTATAAGAAAATCATCCAAATAATGTATCACTCCCCTCTGTCTTGTCCTTGTCCTAACTGCCCATTTGAGAAAGGTATTGAACTTCTCGAACCCTGCCCCTGACACCAAGCACCAGCTTTGATCAGAGAAGCCCATTCATTATAAGGGGAACTGGTAAAAGCGGAGAAAGGTAGCTTGGAGAAAATCATGTGTATGTGCTGGTACTAATGGAAAAACACGCACACACACACACAATAAACCAATGGCTGACATCCTTTTGTACTTTATCTGGATATCCTACTTCTCTGTATTTTTTTTCCAGAAATCATTTCTTTTTACCTGCTGTATAAAAATGCATTCAACTTGAACATTTATGTCCTCTGAAAGGTGTAGCCTAATTTACTTGAATAGATAGACTGTAATCAAAATCTATTTGTAAATAAAAGAGTAGCTAGGCTTTTCATAAAAGGGGGGGGTGAACCACTTCCAAACCAAACTCAAAAGGTTGTCATAGCAATTCGTGGCGCCTACAGATTATTATGGAATGAGGAACCTCATTTAATTCTCTTGCAAATACTTACATCAATGAAGGCTGCTTCTTTGATGATGCATTTTTTAAGATACTTACACAGGCACTCTGAGCCCACACTAATCATTTCTGAGACTGCAAGCCAATAAACCATCAGACTTTAGCTGATGTATCAATTAATTAATTTATTACTTCATCCACTATAGCTGCTTATGAAATAAAACCAAGATTTCATTTAAAAAATGTTCAATCTCAATGAACATATTTTTCAGATAAGGAAGAAAGCTGTATCTTTTGGCTGAGGGTAGGGAGAGCATTGGAGTAATAAACATCCAAGAAATAAGAGAACACATGCTCATAACATTTTGCTGGTGTTCTGCAGCCAGAGATTCATTCATTTTTCAGAATCCAAGGACATGTGAAGTATGTGGTTGATAATTTTGAATACCCTTTCACATGGAAAGACAGCCACCAGCATGGTGGTCTGTTTTGTTATCTAATCTATTTGCAGAATGAGAGGAAGACTTGCAAGTAGATTTGTTGCTGGGAATGTATTTTTTTAGTGGGCAAGACATTTCTTGAAGTAAGCCTCCAGCTCCAGAATCTTTGATGTATGTCTAAGTGCACATTTAGACATTTTGAATGCATTTTGACCTGAATTTTTCAAGTTGTACCCCTTTCTTTTACCAATCTAGAGGGGAAAAAGCAATAAGAAACATGATGTGTTAACTTAAAAAAAAATCTGTAATTAATTACAGATAGCCTCATAATTTGCTATGTAAGAAATTACTTTTAAAAATAACTTTCCAAGTTCTGGTTTAAAGTTCAGTACTGAGGAATTAGATGTAAGGAAAAGTGGCAAGGGTAACAGGGCTAAGAATGAAATCTGAGAATTAATTATTAATCATTAATTAATCATTGATTAATTAATCATTAAACTAAGCCTATCTAGAAATGTGTTTTCTTTCCCTTTAACAATTTATCTTGCCTCCACTATTGTCTCCCTGTGTTGACTTTCAGATTGTAAGAGCCTCAGGGCTAGGATTTATCTTGCACTTCATAAAGTGTCACATAAATGGTTAATAGGATATATATATATGTATGTATGTATGTATGCATACGTGTGTGTGTGTGGGTGTGTGTGTGTGTATTTCAGCACCATTTCAACCTCTTTTGATTGTTTGCAAATTTCTAAGTTCACTATTTCTACCCCTATTATAGACATAAGGCATACCAGTTCCTATTGTATAACATAAATAATTTTGCACAATTGATTATTACTAGGGATAGGATGAATCCAGATCCAAATTCCTGAAAGGTTCTAGGAATCCACAAATCTCACAAATCTCGAATCTTTCGAATTCTTTTTTTAAAAAGGGTTTAAAAAGCAAGGGAAAGAAGGATAATCTTGGGCAAGACATACTCTCAGCCTCAGCAAAAGCCTACACAAAGGCAAACCTCCCTCTGAAGAAATCTATCCTGGACAATTGTCGTAGTTTTGCCTCAGGATCTCCTCAGTGACAGCTCTTCTACACAGGCAGGAAAATGTGGATTAAATCCCACATTTTCCTGCCTGTGTAAACAGGGCCACATACTACAGTAGAGAGATAATCCAGGTCAAAACTGGTTTTTCTTTGCATAGCTCCTTCTGGCATCCTGGGGTTTGTAGTTTGATGATACACCAGCCTACTTTGGCAGAGAAGGCTGTGACACCTTGTAAAACTCCAAACCCCGGAATTGTGTCTGAAAGAGCTTTGCAAGGGAGCTATGCAAAGGAATCTTTCAGCTGTCCTTGAAATCTCAAGCCTGTCCCTTCCAGTCAAGTGCTGAACTTAAATATTAAATGTTCAATTTAAATATCTTAGAATACAACCCCAGATATAATTTCTGAAATGGTTAACAAAGGTGATTATTACTCCAAGGGAAAAACTCACCTACTTACCATCTCCCCTTGTGTGTCTGGTCTCCCAGGTTTTCAGGCGTCCCATCTCCAACAAACTACTTGCTTGGTGGATTCGAAAGATTCAGTTTTCCTATTTTGGCACAGGGATTCGGATTTGTGAATCTCAAATCCTTGCCCAGGATTCGAGGATCCAGTTGGCCCATCCCTAATCATTATAAAGCTAATAATGCATTCTTTTTAAATATGTTACTATGCAATCAGACTTTTGCTACAAACCAGTAGGCCCTTCTGAGAGAATGCTCACAGGGTACCTCAGCAATATTAACTAGTTATGCCAGATCTCAAGGCCTGGCCAGAGTCTCCAGTTTCCGTGGGTCATTTCCAGGTGGGAGACAGGAAATGCAAGTTCTCCAGTTTTGGTTGGCTCATCTCCAGTCAAGATGAAAGAGCTCTATGCAAATCTCCAGCTCATTTTAGGAAAGCAGCAGCTTCCAAAAATGTCCAAGACTTAATTCATCTGTTGTTGCAACTTTCAAATACTCCCAGGGGGAGGGGTGTCCCTGTATACACTTACTTAGCTTCTTCCTTCCCTCCCAGTCATTGTGGTGGCAGGAGCTCACCTTCTGCTCTGTATCCAACGTCTGGCTAAAAGTTAGTAGGCTAGATTAAATGTTCCCATCTCCCTAAGTAAGCGAGGAGGAATAATCTCTTCATTTCATCTTGATCTAGAAACAGACTTTTTAAATTAAGATTTCTCTTTTAATTTCCAAACAGGAAAATATTTTCTCCCTGTGTGTGTGTGTGTATGTCTTTGAATGATAAACTATGACTGATATGTAATACATAAAGATATCACCATAGGCCATCTCTAAAACGCAGGATGCCTTAGGGTTTGGGACAGTCCTGTATTAGCCTAGTAACCCTAGTATTAGCACTATATTAAACTTTAACTGCAATAACAACATCATGTGGAATCCTGTATATCGTAATCTGGAGATACACTAGAGCTTCCAGGCTGTAAATTTTAAATACACTTCCCTAAGTTGCCAATAAGAGGCTGTGTGGTATAACAGTTGGAGTGTTGGACTATGACCCCAGGAGATAAATGTTCAAATTCCCACTCAGCCATGGAAACCTACCTGAGGACCTTTGGCAAGTCACAGTTTCTCAGCTTCAGAGGATGGCAATGCCAAATCTACTCTAAACAAATCTTGCCAAGAAAACCCTCCGCTATATTTGCCTCAGGCTCACCGTAAGTCGGAAATGACTTGAAGGCTCACAACAAACTACAAATCCTAGGATTCTATAAGATAAAGCAGATTAAAGTGGAATCATATCACTATAACTGTACAGCTTGAAAAGGCACCTGATATTCAGGAGGATGTATATAGCAATATGGCAGTGTTACACTTCAAAAATCATTTAAAAAGCTGATTTTAGATGCTACCAGTGTGTACACATAGGAAAAAACACTATCTTTTTATGGACCTTGCTCTAATTTGGGATGGGTTTTCCCTGATTATTTAAAAGTTTCCACTGATACAGAAATATGACAGATCCCAATTACAATTACAGCATGAACTACAATCTCAAAACGTAATGTAAATGTCTTTGCAATAGACTTTGTCTCGTCCTTCAGACAGACGTCGTATCAAAGACCTGGATTTTTTTCAGCTCAGAAGTGCAGCTGACAAAACCGCCAGACAGAGCAAATTCCAAAAACAAATCTTCATTTGAAGACATTTGTGTGTTTATGAATAATTAACATGTCTGAAGAAAATCAGAAGTGAAAGAGTAATTAATACAGAGGAGATAAAATGGCAATGATTGTTATTCATACCTAACTGCTGTTTGACCAGCCGTGGATGTCGATGGTACTTTCAAGGCAGAGAATAAAGGTAAAACAAAGCATTCTCTGTAATTACCTCATTTGAAGGCTTTTACTCTATTATAACCTTGCCATTAAAAATCTAGCCTTACTATAATCACCTTGGTATTAAACCCTAAAATGAAAAGATTTATTTTAAAACAGAAATGGGGAAGGAGAAAAAAGGAAGTTGCAGGAGGTAGATGCACGGCAGCCATCAAATACGCAAAGAAATTATAGGATACATTATTAGTAATGGATAAAAAAGAGGGAAGAAAAAGAGAGAAAAATCAAGATCAAAAATACAAAAGTGAGGAAAGAATAATAAATGAGAATGGATGAAAAAATAATACATGGGAAAGGGAAAAGGCAAATGTTTGAAGGTTGCTTTGTTTTAAGATTTCCTAGGAAAATAAGGCCATTTCTGCCCTACACTGTTATAGTGCTATTATTCCAATTTCAACATCCTGTGGAACTCTGCAGTTTGCAGTTTCCTGAGGCCAAAAGAGCTCTCTGGCTGAGAATTCTAAAGGCCCCTCCCTAAACTGCAAACCCCAGCATTCCACAGGATGTGGAAAATGGAATAATAGCACTATGAAGTGTAATATGGAAATAGGAGTAACAAAATGTCTACTTACAATAAAGGGGTGCAATCAAAAAGATACAGGTTAAAATTAGTTATGAGATTCAAAATAAATTTCCACAGTTTAGAATTCCTGAGCTTATTTCAATCTGTGCCTGAACACCTTTCAAAAATTTCAGTTGCTCCAAAAATCATCCCTGACCTTCCCTTATGCCAATCTCACTTTTCCAAATGGACTTAAGTGTGTCTACACCGTACAAATAAACCACTAAATTCTAAATGTCTTATCAAACTACAGATCCAGGATTTCATAGGATGGAGCCATTGCAGTTAGAGTCATTTGAAATGGAGATCACTATCTGTTGTAGATACAGTTATAGTAATCAGGATTCATGAGCTACCTAATAAGAACTAGAGCTATCCTGGCCTCATTCTCAAGGCTTGGGATGCTCAAAAAGAAAAAAAAAAGAGTCCATTGCCTCTAGATCAGTGGTTCTCAACCTGTGGGTCCCCAGATGTTCGTGGACTTCAGCTCCCAGAAGCCCTGAGCATTGACCATAGTGGCTGGGGCTTCTGGGAGCTGAAGTCCATGAACATCTGAGGACCCACAGGTTGAGAACCACTGCTCTAGATAGATGGAAATCACAATTTCTAATATCTTACCTTACATTTCAGTGAAAGGTACTGGATAAATCTTCATAATGGAAGAGGGGTCTCCACAGAACACATTTCAGGGGGAATGTAACCCCATCCAACATGAGCTGAATCCCTGTTCCTTGATTGGCCTTCCAACTGACCAGGAACACCACTGTCTGGATCAAGTTCCTTTTTGTTTACCTTCAGCCAGTCCATTGCTGACAGAAGACATTGGTTTAGTACAAAAACAGCTTCCTTAGAATCAGATGGAAAGGAATCATCAGTACATCATCAGCATATTGAAAAAACTGAACTTCATGCTTCGGCAGCACATATACTAAAATTGGAACGATACAGAGAAGATTAGCATGGCCCCTGCACAAGGATGACACGCAAATTCGTGAAGCATTCCATATTTAATAAAAAAGAAAACACTGAACCTCAAACTCTGGATGACTTCTCCCAGTGGTTTCATGTAGATATAAACAGCATGGGCAGCAGAACCAACTCCTAAGAGACACCACAGTATAATGACCAGAGTATCAAACAGGCATCCCCAAGTACTTCTTAGTCCATCTCTCCAGGAAAGACCAGATCCACTGTAGAATAGTGCCCCCAAGCTCCATCCTAGAGAGGCAACCCAGAAAGATATCATGGTCGATAGAACTGAAAGCCGCTGAGAAGTCCAGCAGAAACAACAAGGACACATTTCCCCTGTCTAGTTCCCTGCATAGGTCATCTACCAAGGTGATCAAAGCTATCTCTGTTCCATAGTCAGGACTGAAGCCAAATTGAAATGGATCTAGATGGTCCATTTCATTCAGGAATGCCTAGAGCTGGAAGGCCAGTACCTTCTGCAAAAAGGAATAGTTTTCCAGAACAGTGGGATCCAAGGAGGATTTTTTTTTTCAATAATGACCACAGCACAACCTCTTTTATACAAACTGGAAACCCCGCTTGCTGTGGCGAAGCATTCACCACTCCCCTACCCAATCTGCCAGCCCTCCTCAGACTGCTTTCAACAGCCAGGAAGGACATGTGGTGGCTCTTATCTCTCCAAGTATCCTGTCCACATCCTCCAGTTGTAAAAACTGAAATATATTCAATAATACAGCACAAACGACATGTATCAACTACAGCATCCGGGTCAGAGTGGATCTGAGCAATTTTATCCACAATGAACTATGCAAACTCTTCCATCAGGCTGCTGAGTGGTTTATGCTCTGATCTTGAAGGGCAGAATGTAAAGGCCCACTGGATGACACTGTGCAAATGCACTGAAGGCACTGAAGAAGGATTTCTTCACTGCTGCCATCACCATGACATTATCTTTCCTATAAGCTCTAGCCCATATTTGGTCGTACTCACTCAAAGTCTTCTGCCATTGTTGCTCTAGTCTCCATCCAACTCATTTCATTACCACTAGCTCCCTAGTGAGGTAGGGTGTTTGCTAGGCTCCACATAATGAAGGGGGACACTTAGGCACAATTACTTCCACCACCCTGACCATTTCCTTATTCCAGAGATCTGCCAAGACACAAGGAAACTCTCCAAGAGCCATCAGGTATCCATCTGGATTCATAAGCCTCCTGGGCTGGACCATCTTAATCATCCCACACCCCTTCAGAGGCCTTGAGTTCCACTGAGTAAAACCCACCAGGTAGTGATCCATCCATGACAACAGAACTGTAGAAAGTTCTTCCACACTCAGATCACCATCATCCCACCCCGCACAGAAAACTAGGTCTACAGTGCATCCTGCAGCATGGATAGCACCAGATAATACTTGGGACAGGTCCATAGTTGTCATGGAAGACATGAAGTAGATGATGGAAACCTCCGCTCTGGAGGAATGGTCATGGCGCATCCTCTCTCTGGTGTACTAGGAAGGATTTCCTACCTGTGACTTGTATTTGGGAGGTGCAAATGGAGTATTCTCACATTGAAATCTAGCCCCCAGGAGCTTAGGATCTTGTCTTATATTCAAATAGCCTTAGTATATGCACAATTTTTTAATTGCTTTTCAAGTTAATATTTTATCAGGTATACAATTCCTTTACATTCAAACATGTTATTGAGCAGTTCATTGCATTTATTCACCTCAGCTTGACAGGTTTTATTTTTTCTAATATCAGGAGCTAGTAAGGGTACCTCTCCAGATTCACTTTATAGTTTCACTTACTGAGCATTAAGTGTCTATGACATTATCTCACCAATTCTCTCCAGAATGTCACCCTAGTAAGTATTCTCCAAATTATTCATAAGGGCATATATATATACACACACACACACACACACGCACACACGCACATACATACATACATACACATACACACACACTCTATGTTTGGACAGCTTGCTCCCAATGGATTCATTTGAGCACATTTTTGGTACCAGAAGAATCATTCTTTTGTTATACTGGTAGGCAAATTGTTATTCTGCAAGCCACTGAACTGCTGGATGCTTAAGGAGAAGGGCTTCAAGGATCTTCTTCTCCAATATAACTGCCAATTCGATCTAGACAGTGGGCTATTTTCAGTTTGCCAGGAAAAGATTTGTATTAACATGATGGGTGACTGAGGTTAAGGTGCTTGGGCTGATAAATACCATTTTGGTGCATGATATTTGATTGTGTCTGAAACCTCTAAAAATGGTTGCATAGCTAATGAAATGTGTATGTAATTCAAGGATGCCACAAAAAAAAAAAACTATTTTGATACTTTAGCTATTTTGAGCAAAGATTCATGGTGGTTATTCTT
This sequence comes from Iguana delicatissima, assembly GCA_948472985.1. NCBI lineage: Eukaryota > Metazoa > Chordata > Lepidosauria > Squamata > Iguanidae > Iguana > Iguana delicatissima. The sequence goes on from CAOKZL010003960.1 coordinate 30,226, forward strand.
TTCCCACCACCACCCTTTTCTTTGTTATGCAGCTTTAGGAACAAAAGCATAAAAACAAATCAAAACATCACCACCAATAACAGCAGCAGCAGACTCACCTAATGAATAAACAATTTTTGTTTGATTAACCATCTAGCCTTTAATTAAATAAAAATGCAGATTAACAAATGCTGCAGAGATACTTCTGAAAAAGTGTGCAATAATTTACCATTCAACAACGGGGAAAATCTGACCAGTTAGATAGAAAACTATCTTCAACAATATTATCTTTTCCAGATACATCAGAGGGGGGAAAAAGAGGGAGGACCTATGTTGCCTAGACTTGCTGGTGGGAGGGGAGGGTGTCATTTTTTTCACCAAGCCTTGATTGAAAGGAGAGCAAACATCTGCTTGCTAAGGTGAAGAGCAGTGCACATATTGGGGTGGAGAGGACTGATTATGCTCCCACTTTATTCCTTTCATCCTTGGGGTGAAGGGAAGGATTCCTCATACCCCTTCCTTTAACTAGAATCACAGAGTCATAGAGTTGGAAGAGACCACAATGGCCATTGAGTCCAACCCCCTACCATGCGGGAACACACACTCAAAGCACCCCCAGCAAATGGCCATCCAGCCTCTGTTTAAAAACCTCCAAAGAAGGTGACTCCACAACACTCTGAGGCAGAATATTCCACTGTCATCTAAGAGGAAGAGCAGGCATAGAAAGAAATCTGAAATCTATTGGGATTCTAGATATTTCTGTTCCTAGAAAATGACAGCTGGGAAGGATCAGATGCATGAAGGACCCACAGGATCCACAAGCAAGGGGATCAAATGGGCAGCTGTCAGAATATACTTATGTCAGTTTAGCCAAACAGTATCACCATGCTTTAGAAAATCAGTTGATTAATGAGGTTTGCCAGCAGCAATTTTCATAGCTAGGTGGGATCTGAGAGCAAAAGGCCTATGATTTTTGGGAACAGATTATAGAATACTTCTTGGAGACAGTGCCCAGCAATTCAGGGTGGATTTTTGTAGAGATGTAATTCTTCTTTTTAAAGGTAGCAACAAGTAATTTCATCAGGTTTCTTCCCACTGTGAGAAAGTGTTTGAAAATCACACATTTTCAGGGGCTATTCATAGTTCAGGACTTACTCTGTACAATATTTTCATGTGTTTGTTTTGCACAGAAAACAGCATTTACTGAGCAGAAAACAGAATTTTATGCATGGAAACAATATTTAAATACAGAAATATTAATTGCTGCACAGAAATTTTATTTCCCTGTGCATAAAGGGAGTTTCAATGACAAGAAACGAAGAATTGCATCCCTAATACAAATTTAAAGGGGAGAAATGCTGGGAACAGGCTGGACTTGTTTGTCATTTGCATGGCACCTGGTTCTAGATTGAGCCAGTTAGTATCTTACTAGCAAGCAAGCAAGCAATCTACCACACCACTGACCCCTCCACCCACCCAAAAAAGAAGCTGGCAATACATGGTCTTAATTCATATTTTAGTGTAAGAGAAGTCTTCTCCAGGGTTGTCCTGCAGTTCCGGCCCTTGGGTCCCTATCACTCTCCTTGTCCTAAAATCCCTCCCTTCCTTGGTCCTTCCCAAGTACTCAGGCCTCAGAGTGATGACTATACTAGACAAGTAGCCACACTGATTGTTGGTTTAATTGTTGGGTAAAGTGTGACCAGTTTTCCTTATTGATTATTAAATTAAACACAGTCAGACTTGTAAAAAAAATAGTAGCAATGAGATTCATTGTATTTTTTGAACTGATACCCTGCCTTTCTACTGAAATGGGCTGCAAGGAGGCTTATGACAGTTTTAGAAAAGATCATGTTAAAATGCAAATTTACAAAACTTAAGAAAAGAATCAACTCACAATATTGTTTTTTTTAAAAAAATGATTAAAACAGTTTAAAAAAAATTAAAACATAATTACAGTAAAAAGATTAAAACTATAGCACACCATGTCGCATACATGCTACTGTTCCATAATTAAATTTCAAAGACATGCCTGAATAAAAATGTCTTTACGGGTCATTGGAAAGGGGGGAGGCAAAAGGTCAACAGGAGATCCTGTGAAAGAGAGTTCCGTAGCCTGGATGCAGCTACTGAGAAGGCTCTTTCCCAAACCCTCACCAAAGAGGCCTAAGGTGGCAGGACTGAGAGATTGCCCTTCTCTGCAGACTTTAAAACTTGAACTAAGTTGTGTGAGGAGATACAGTTTTTCAGATAGTTTGGAACCAAGCCATGTAGGGCTTTAAACATCAAAACCAACCATTTGAATTCTGTCTGGAAATGGACAGGTAGCCAGTGAAGCTATTCAAACAGAGCAGTTATGTGAACTGTGTAATCGGCTCCACTCAGCAGTCTGGCTGAAGCATTCTGGATCTGCCAAAGCTTCTGAATGTTTCCAAAGGCAGTCCTGTAGCACCTAGACTCAGTCCTGAGTCAAACAGTATGCCCAAGCTGTAAACCTCAGATTTCAAGGGGGTTGTAACTCATCCAGCATAGGCTGAATCCCTACTCCTTGATGTACCTTTTGACAAACTAGAAGCACCTTTTCTTGTTTGGATTAAGTTTCAATTTGTTCACTCTCATCCAGCCCATTACTAGACACTGATACAGTTTAGAAACATCTTCCTTGGAATCAGAAGGGAAAAATAGCTACAGTTGTGCCTCATCAACATATCCAAAAGGGCAATAAGGAGAGGTAACAGCTTAGTCTGCTTCTCTTCTCTCCGGCTGTGGATCTTGGTGAATGTATGTTGAATGATGATCATTTCATATGCCTGATATGTTGCTGACCATCTGAAAACTATATCTTTTACAAAAGAAGGAAGGAAGGAAGGAAGGAAGGAAGGAAGGAAGGAAGGAAGGAAGGAAGGAAGGAAGGAAGGAAATTAACTAACTAACTAACTGTAAAATTGGGACAGCTGTAGTTTTGCAGATTGCACTTTTCTTCCATTCTCTAAAAATATCAGACTGGTGCCTAAAAAAGCTATTTGTGAAAAATGACATCTCTCAGTACCTCTGATTTTTTAAATTGATGGTTGGAAACTTATTGGTCAATTTCAACTAAAGTTGGTCCATTGAGTCAGTCACTGAATGGTGAACCAACATCAAAGTAAATCCTATTGGTTCGATGACCTGCTCTAGTTGTGACTGCCAGAAAGATTCTGACCAAGGACTTCCAGTGGCCATGGTGCCAAAAAGGAGGAGGAGGGGAGAGGGAAGGGGAGAAGTGGTGTTACTAGAGAAATAGGAGAATGGAAAATGAATGATGTCTGGACTACAACTGTACAAAGTAAAGCAATTTCACATGTAATGTTTAGTGCACACACAGTCTTGTTATCCTAGGCTCAGTTCAGTAGTTGGGAATCTGCTCCCTTTAGTTTGAAGAATATATTGGTGTCTGTAAATTTCATTCTTTAATCTCCTCCTCTGTCTCTGTTTACTATGTGGTCTAAAATTCAAAATGCTGAGAAGTGAGAATAAAGTTCATGAACTATAGAGCAAAGCAATCAAAGTTTCCCAATATCAAAGTGGGAAAGGAGTTTTAGATGAGTTACATGGACAAACATGAAACTAGACTCTCTAACACCACAGTGCATTGACACCATTCCCTTTTAATCCCTTGAATTTGACTGCTCCTTTTTTAGTGAAAGAAGATATCCTAAGAACACTTAAGCATCCCATAACAGAATAGAAATATTAAACACATTTTCAGCTTTGCTTTTCAATGAAAACAGAATAAACTCTTCTATGGGATACTGAGTATGTCTGCTTGAAACATCAGAGGTAGTGTCTGGTGCTTGAAGTTGCATTAGTTGGTTCCTAAGTGAAAAGAATAGTGAGCCAATTCATTATCCTACTGGCCTAGTACAGAATGAATTGTCTCTTACTGACACTGATAATAATAATAAAAAAGTAACTAATCATACAGAAGCCTCAATACCTCCCTAAAAGGATTCAGTGTGCAATCCAAACTGAAAAGTATGCCAATGATGCCATCATTACAGAGAGAAAATGATTAATTTTCTTGGAAAAGCATGTTATCAGAAAGAAAGAGATTCACTCTGACCAAGAACTGGCATTTATTAGTTTTAAATATGCAGCAATTAAAAAAAGGACACCCACCAGAATACAAAAGATTGAGCTGGCTGCAAAATGTTGATAGGCTGACTGCAGTGCAGTTCATATTCTTTGGCTCTACCAGCTAACATTTTGGCCTCAAATTCCCTGAGGCTGTGAACAATTCATTGGTTCAAGAGAGCATCTGATGAGCAGCTTGATCCTATAAAGCAACTTTGGCAACCATAAGGTGAGAGTGGTTGGCAGCTAAAATAGCATCCTAAGCTCAAAATAAAGAAGGGAGAACTACAGTGTGCTTTCCGTCACACACTCTCTCAGACTCTGTCTCTGTCTGTCCAATAGGGTTGCTTTTGGGTCAGTTGGAAATGACTCCAAGGTGCACAACAAAAAGAAAGTTCTGTGCAACAACTTCTGTTAGTAAATAGCAAACTAGGTGTTGAGAGAAATGTGTTATCACTATCATTAATCTGTTCCCCCACACACACATCTTTGGAACTACATTTCTCACCAATCAGAAAAATGAAAATTAAACCTATATTTATCTTCCAATGACCAATCACAAGAAAAGCATGCTAAATGCAAGATATATAGGTGACAACAATCACATTCTGACAAACAGATGTCATTCACCACTTGAATCTGTCATCTGTCATCTCATCATCTCTTTTATATTGTTCTTCAGTGTATTGTTTCCATTGGCTTTTTACTTGTACTTGGTCAAGTAACATGTTCCCCTGCTGGTCATAGAGCATTCCTAATCTTGGTTTAAGTTTATCTTTGATTTGTCTGACCTCATGGAAGAGGTCTCCTGTTTTTACTTTTCTGTTGCCATTTTCTATTTCTTTTCATTGATTGTTATAGTAGTTCTCTTTCTCCTTGTGCATAAGTTGCTGAACAGTTGCATTCAGGGTTCTGACTCTATCTCTTTCACCTTTTTCTTTCATTTCTCATCTGTCGTTAACTACATTAAGAGTTTCATCTGTCATCCATTGAGACTTTTCTTTCTTTTTTGGCTGCAGATGTCTTTTTGCATTCCTCCCTGACAATGTCCCTGGCTTCAGTCCACAGTTCTTCAGGCTCCTGGTCAATTGGTCTCAATATTGCAAATCTATTTTTACATTATCTTTAAATTCCACAGGAATGTTCTTCAGATTGTATTTTGGTACAGTGGTTGGTTTAGTGTTCTTCTTTAACTTTACTCTAATTTTGGATATGAGCAGCTCATGATCTATGCCACAATCTGCTCCTGAATTTGTTTTCGTAGAATGGGTGCAGCTTCTTCATCTTCTGCTTTCAATTATATTCCAATATTTATGGATATTAGCTATTTTTAAACAAAAATTATACCCTGTCTTATATCAAAAAGATCTCAGGGTAGCTACAAATAACATTAAAACAGAAAGTTAAACAGTTTAAAACAACTTTTTTAAAAAAAAAATAAGCTAAAAACATATGAAATATTATGAGTTAAAGTTTTTAAAAAAGTTAAAGCTATGTAACATCAATATTTGGGATGAATTGAGGCCCAAAGGCCTTGATGACCAGACAAGTTTTTACTTGACACGTGGATGAGTGTTGGTACAATCAGGGTTCTAAGGGGATGGCATTCCATAGTTAGAGTGCCACAGCTGGAAGTTCCTCTCTCATGTCCCATGTCATTGGTGGGACACAGAGGAGGGCCACCCTAGCAGACCTCAATCATTAGGCAGGCATGCACTCGAAGGCAGACAGGCAGGCATCTCTATCTCGGCCAATTTAGACATAGAAGAGGTCTTCTCCCAAGTCAGAATTCATCTACTGCATCACTATAAGATGAGGAAAAAATGTCTTTCTTGTACCTACATCCCCAGGAGGTGTTTGGAGAGTTTGCAGACAAAGAGAAATTGAGGGATTTTTGTTTCCAAAAATAACTTTGCAGCCTTGTAGACCAGGGAGCCACAAAAATGTTCCAATACTCCTGGTTTAAACTCCCGTGCTTGAACATGGTGAGCCTAATCTAGATTGGGTCATTACATGCTTGACTGGTCAGGGGGAGAGAAGTAAAAAAACTACAGAGCATATGGGAGTTGTCTAGGGCCAATAAATTATTTTTTTCAAAATATTTGTGTGTGTTTTTTTAAAAAAATAAGGTCTCTTGGAGGTAGAGAAATGATCCTGGAAGTCTTTGTGCATCCCAGACATACAAGGACACTTCTTATAAAAAATATGCTGAACTTATAGTCTGGTGTAAACAATCTGTTTACAGATTGTAAACAATCTGTTGGTAGCTTGCTTTAGTATGTATGTATGTATTCATTCATTCATTCATTCATCCATCCATCCATTCATTCATTAAAACAGACTTCCTCCTGGACTCTCTGTTTGGGATCCATTTATGAACTTACGAATTTATGTTGCACTCACAGCCCATATCTTCTCTTATTTTGCTGCAGATATTATGCAGCATTATGAATATCAATTTGTTATGGGAAACATGATAAATCTTCCAAAGATCAGCAGGGCCACCAACAAAACTGGGCACATTTTTCCAGGTACCACTCTATACCCTCATAAGTCATGCAAGAAGAAATCAAGTGTGAAAATTAATGTGTTTTCGGGGGGGGGGATGGCACCAGTGTTCCAGTGTCATGGCAGCCACATCTGCAGTTCCAGAAATCTTCAGATCTTTCACAAGGTTATATGGGTTCTCAGTTATCTAATCTTCAATATAGGTTTGAATCACTATATCTTGTAATTACATGCATTGAGTTCTTTATGCTTTAAAGATTACTATTCAAGATTTTCACTGTACATGTGGTAGAGCTTTTTTGTAGATTCTGTTAAGATCAAACAGGTTAATGGTATTACTTTTATACTGAGTTTTTTCGTATGGCAACAAACTGTCACCTGATGAACTACGAAGCAGCAGCAGCTAAACAGAACATATGGGAGCATATCCAGTACAAGGTCAGAGTGAATTATGACTCTATTAATCACTAGGTCTGTATCCAAACAGCATACTTCTTTAAGATTTAATTGTAAACCTTTCATTCTTAACACAGTTATTTTAATAGGCACATAAATATTTTGCTTGCCAAAGGCATGCTAACTGCTACTTAATCAAATTATTTAGGCAGCAAATGTTGTGTTAACCGTTTTTAAAAAAAATATAAGGTAAATATTTTATAAGTTATTTAAAAGCTGGTTTTTTAAGAGAAGAGTAAGGAAAGCAAAATGAAACCATGGAAATGCAATCTCTTTTTGCGGTGGCTATCTCTTCATAAAATTGGTAGGACATTCAAATAACCAGTGATATTCCTAATTCTTATTATTCTTATTCCATGTGCAACTCATTTCATTATTTCCAAAGTAGAACTACGACTAACTTAAAGTTACTTCTCAACTGAAAACTGAAGTTTTAGTAAAATTAGAGGTAAAGAGTCCTGGTAACAGAGAAATCCCATGTGCAAGGAAACAGAAGAACAAAGATAGAGGAACAACTTTTTCCAAAGCTCTGTTGGCTCATGCTGGTAGTGCTGAGAGGTGGAAATGCTAACAAGAGAATTACAGCTGTGGAGAATTACTGGGCATTTAGTAGCTCACATGTTTGTTGACTTTATTAGTAATAATGAGGATACCTCCTGAAGGTGGGGAAAGGTCTCTGAGAGTATAAGGAGTTTTCAATTTTTGTTTCAAGTGTATCTGCTTAACCATGAGTTGGACCCTTTCCTGAAACATGCCAGGTTTCTCTCCCAACTTACTTCTTTGGGCCCGCCTTCCCACCAATCATGTGTCATATCCAGTTTCATGGAGAATTTCATCAGTTTCCACTGAGCTTTCTTAATATTCAGGAGTTCAAGTCAAAGTGCTAATGTGTGTTACCAATTTTTCACTATTTAGGGATTATGATCATTTTGTTTAATGTTAGCATTCCTTTTACCCCTACTTGATCACAGTTGATTTTGCATCTTGGAAACAATAGCATGTTTACTGGTGATGGCTATCTTAGCTAGTCCCAAAAATGTAGAAACACACAAGGCTAAGTGCAAAGTGCAAATAGATTTGATTTCAGAAAACACTGCAATAATTTAAACTGCCCTTGGGAGTGGGAATGAAAAGTCCTTCGGAAAGCCAGCATGGTAAAGTAGTTTGAGCATAGAACTACAGTTCTGGGAGACCAGGGTTCAATTCCCCACTCAGCCATGGAAACTCACTGGGTGACCTTGGGCATGTTACACACTCTCAGTTCCAGAGAACCCCATGAGAGGTTCACCTAAGAGTCGCCACCAAGAGCTACCAGGAAATACTTCAGGATTAAGTAAAACATCATGTGGGTTTCCAAACAAAAATCAGAAAACACAGAATCATATCCATGACTTGCAAGACTTCTTTTAATCCATCTGGGGGTAGCCCCAAATAATTGTACAAATTAGGTGAACAGCCATCAAATAGTGTTTTCAAATACAACAAAGCATCAAATCCACTCAGTTTCAGGACTTTTGTTTCAGTCTTAAGGCATTTTTGTTTGACATAAAAGCTCCAGGTATCAAATTAATCATGTAACAGGATCTATAAATGAATAAATAGCCAAACAGGTATCAGAGAATACATGTCAAACCTAGATTCCCATAGGGTCCACTCTGCCTCTAATGATGATGATGATGATGATGATGATGATGATGGTGATGATAAAATTTATTTCTGTCCTGCCTCTCCACATGGATTGAGGCAGCGAACAGCATAAAATACATTATACATTAAAAGACATAAAAAGACATTAAAAACATATTCAATCCTCCCCACCCACAAACCCACCTAAACCAAACCCTTAAAACACACAGCAATTAACAATCCATCAATTACTATTAGCAAAGTAGCAAGACAATTGATGGACGGCAATGGAAATGCTAGTCTTTGAAGGCCTGTTGGAAGAGATCAGTCTTGACTGCTTTTTTAAAGCTGTCAAGACTGGTAATATGCCAGGTCTCCTCTAACAGGCCATTCCATAACTTGGGAGCAACAGAAGAGAAGGTCCTCTGGGTAACTGCAGCCAACCTAGTTCTGACTGGCTGCAGTAAATTCCTCCCGAAGGACCTTAATGTGCGGGGTGGATTATATGGGAGAAGGTGATCCCTCAGGTAGGCTGGCCCCAAGCCATGAAGGGCTTTAAAGGTAATAACCAACACCTTGTACTGCGCCTGGAAACTAACAGGTAGCCAATGAAGGGACTTTAAAATTGGTGTTATATGGTCAGTTTTAGGTCTACCGGTGACCAACCTGGCTGCCATATTCTGAACTAACTGAAGTTTCTGGACTAAGCACATGGATAGCCCCATGTAGTGTTACCCTGTAAGCTGGGAGTCCTGGGAGGGATACCCAAATAACCAAATACAACAAGCAAAATTGGGGAAAATTAGCTGGAGCACTCTCTTGGCTAACGAGAGGCAGGGCAACGCAACAAGATCTTTTATCCTGTGTATACCGGTTCAGGTCAGTGAGGAGTCAAGCAGTTTCAAAATACTAACAGTTTTATTAAGCAAAGAAAAATAATAAAACTCAAACATACCTAACTAGAGAGGAAAGAAAGAGAATTTTGGAGAAATAAGCAATACGCCACCTCTCCAAAGTCCTGGAGACGCCAATTGGAGGGAAGGAAGGAAACCCGGTGCAGAGACTGAGGGGAATCCGTTGAACCCAGCGGCAGCAAGGCAAGGGCGAAGATCCAAAAGGAGCTTTGAGTGATTTCAGCAACGTGATTTCAGCTCAACTAGATCCGATGAGAGTTCCAATGAGCTGTCAGAATGGGGCATCTTTTATAGGACAGAACGACCACAGGCTAGTCTTGTCTTTGCAGGAGAACAATGAGTTTTGGTCTGGGGACAAAGGCTCTGAAAGGTCGGAATTTGCATGATTGAGTTATGAACCAAATTGACAATGGTATAGCTGGTATGCAGATGCGGCTAGCTCGGCCGTTAAGTGCCTGGCTTGCCAGGGTGTTTTCACAGGCAAAGAGTCCTCTTTGTCTTGCATCAAGGTGTTTGTGTAGGGTGGCTTCCCTCTGAAGCGGAACTGGTTATATCTGGTATTTTACAACTATCACCCATGCCTAGCATCGCGCTTGTTCAGCGGAGCCTTACAAACACTTAGCTGGTGGCAGGAAAAAGGGCCGAATTATGATATAAAAATGATATCTTAGTTCACCAAAAGACCAGACCAGTTTGCCGTGGTAACAGTAGAGCACATTACAGAAGTCGAACCGTGAAGTTACCAGTGCATGCACCACTGTTTTTAGGTGTTCCAGCTCCAGGAAAGGGCACAGCTGGCGTATCAGCCGAAGCTGATAACAGGCACTCCTGGCCGCTGCATCTATTTGAGCTGTTATCTGGAGTGGCGGGTCCAGGAGCACCCACAAGCTGCGAACACAGTCTTTCAGGGGAAGTGTGACCCCGTCTAGAACTGGTTGATAAACCTCCATACCTGGGCTAGGGCCCTTAACAGAGAGTACCTCTGTCTTATCTGGATTCAGCTTCAGTCTGTTTTTCCTCATCCAGTCCATTACTGCTTCAAGACATTCGTTCAAAGGCGAGATGCCACCCTTAGTTGATGCTATTATCCGAGACATGGAGAGAGAGATATCTGGGTGTCATCAGCGTACTGACAGCACCTTGCTCCATGTCTTCCGATGATCTCTCCCAGTGGTTTCATGTAGATGTTAAATAGCATTGGGGACAGAACAGTGCCCTGAGGAATGCCAGATTTAAGCTCCTTTTTCGAGGAGCAGCTGTCCCCAAGCATCACCGTCTGGTATCTACTTGAGAGATAGGACCGGAACCACTTAAGTGCAGTGCCCCTGATCCCTAACCTTCTCAGGTGTTCCAGAAGGATACCATGGTCTATGGTATCGAAAGCCGCTGAGAGGTCCAAGAGTACCAGCAGGGTCACACTTCTCCTGTCGATACCTAGGCGAAGATCATCCACTAAGGCGACCATGACGGTCTTGACTCCATATCCTACCCTGAAACCAGTTTGAAATGGGTCTAGATAATCTTTTTCATCCAAGACAGCTTGGAGCTGAAGACACAGCCCTCTTGATCACCCTGCTTAAAAATGGGAGATGAGAGACTGGTCTATAATTATTCATATCCAGTGCTGTACCACATAAGCTATTAATTCAGATCAGATACTATGGAAGGGCTCCAAGTTTGATTTCACTCCATGGAATCTCTGATATTGTAGGAATACCCAAGATCCACTATAACCAATAATGAAAAGTCAGAAGTTTAGAAGATTGTACTAAGAAAAAAAAAATGTAATCTACACTACCTACTCTGTCCACAAGCCCTACATGTTCTTAAGTAACTGTTTGTCCAGCTCAGACATAATGAGTCTTACAGGGATGTGCCTGGCTGAATCTCAGGTGTGAGTTTCCCACTCTCCATTCCTCTCATGCAATTGCAAGGAAGAGATTAGAGTCTTCAGTTCCTGGTTTACCATAATAACAATTGTGTCACAGAATACAATTTTGGCCAAGCTATGGCTACTTAGGACTGAGGTGGCAATTTCTGGTCATCATTTTGACCCTCCAGATCATACCCACACACAGACACAGACACACGGCTTTAAAAAGAGCCAATCATACCTTCACAGCCTCCAGAGGGATATAGCTGGACAGTTCAAGCTGTTTCCCTCTCTTGGTACTGTTTTATCCATGCAGTAGCTTTTTTAAAAATAGAATTGACCTTCTGATCACTTCTGGTCCTGGAAAAAAATGGCTGGGTGCATCATGACAAGGTACTGAGTGTGGTGGGGGGGATAGGTGGTGTGCAATACCTAGACCCTTGGTGTCTGCCCCACTTTGGGATATAATTGTAAACTGTGGTTAGTTTAAACTGGTTCAAAGGGAATGTAATAGTAGTCATTTCACTCAAGACTTCAACAAGCCTATTCCTAAAACTCGAGTTTGGCTATTATGTACAAACCAGGGCATTGTGTTAATAATATGCCTCTTCCTTACCAAACAGTTTAATCACCTTAATAATAAAATGTTCATTTGCTACTGCCAGGGCAAGGAAAACTGTACACTGCTATAGGCTTCTAACTGATACAACTTTTCTTCTTAGAGGAAATTTAGGACAGAGGACACAAACCTTGTATGGCCACATACAAACATATCTGTGAAAATGTCTGGGAAGTATAAGCTCAGGAGTTCTCTTCTCAGCATGAAAGGAATCTGTATTAATTTTATTCTGCTAATTTTAACATATCAGGGGCTTGAAAGAAAATAACACTGCTTAGAAATCTAGAATCCTGATTCCCTCTCTGTTAAAAAGCAATCCGAAATGTATTTATTGATTTGGGAGAATGGGAAAGGGGCAGATTAAAGTGATCTCTAAAGGAATTTTAGTAGTTTAAACATTTACCTTTAAATATTTTTTACTACTTTTGTTTCTGTTATTGGTATGGATATGCTGATCTATTTCTCAAGAGAGATGGATGAGCTTTGGTAGAAATAATGCACTTCCAATCTAGAAGAAAGGTTTACCCAGGCCACATAGTAATAAGTAATTTGCATGCCATAAAAATAAGCACCATGAAACTTTGCAATGACAAAGCTTCAAGCCACCCAATTTCAGTGCCCAGATTACAAATAGACAAAAGTAGAGGCAATGTGACATCTCTGCAGCATTTCACATAACACAAGTATCACACTGTTATTCCTCTGTAATTGCTATGGTTCCATCCCATGGAATCCTGGGATCTTCAGTTTAGGAAGGTTAACTTAAAATTCACATTAATAGGATACAACCATGTCAGTTAACATGAAATCATAGTTGAAAGGGATGAAGAGGAAAGAGAACAGACACTTTGACTGTATAGTTATCATGGCAACACATTGTACGTGTATGTGTGTGTATGTTTTAAATAATAGCTGTTCATTGAGAGTATGTAGTCATGTTACGCAGGGAAGGATAAAAATAGAGGAACTTTTTTGATATTCTACTGTTAAAAACAACTTGTGTATTTAATAGACGTGCAAACTCACTGTGAGTCAGCTGTGCAATTACTGTCCTGTGTTTTATAGACATTTAGGATGTGTGTTGTAGCTAAGATATGCACACAGACTCTTTGTTCCATCCTCTAAGATACACAGGGGTCAACCCCAGCAGGTTTAGAGCAAGCCAGGATCTGAAACTGTACTCTAAATGTTATCATAATTAGCTGACATATTATCATCTGAATATGATCATTGTGTGTGCCTAGTATCCAAGAGTTTAACAAGAGATTGTGTGTGTCAGTTCTTAAGATATGAGGGTCATACTGAAAGTATACATACCTGGACTCGAATGACATGAGGGGGAAAGTCTATTTTGACAGTCTCCATGGTAAGAAAAAGAAAAAGAAAAAGAAAAAGAAAAAGAAAAAGAAAAAGAAAAAGAAAAGGGTATTTTGTGACTGGTGCTAGGTACCAGATTGCTGCATATGATAGGAGTTGAGCTGTAGGTTATTTAAGGCCTGTTCACCCCTTCACATGTTCTCTGTGGACCATCACATCACAGCCCAACCTCCTACCATCAGTGCAGTGCAGTCTGAGATTCCTGTCAAGGTTGTTGCCAGGCAGGCAAAGGTTTCCTATGAGTGGACAGCAGAAGGAAGAGGCGGTATGGCCAGACAGCCAGGTGCAAGGCCAGCAGGATTGTTTTGGATATGTTAGAGAAGGCCTCACGCCAGAGCACTGGTTTGGTCACCCCACTTGTTCCATCAGTAACATTTTTCTGGCTTTGGAAGATAGCCAGGTAAACCACGCCAGGCACCTCGCCACAGCACAGGCATGTTGGGATGCTTTGCGGGCCATGTACATCCGCCCTACAGCTGGGAGTAAGCTGCCCTGTTAAGGAGGCTTTACAGGGCACAGCTGCAGCCTGGTGAATGCATGAAGGACCATCTCCAGCATTTGACCTCACTGTTTGTTGCCTTACAAGAGAGGGGGAAGGAGATCTCCAAGCCTGACAGAGTCTACTGCATACTGAGCTTCCTAGATGCAAGTTGGGACGTGTTCGTGGCTACCATTGAAGGCATGTCAGAGCAGGACCTCACCATGCAGTATATTTCCAGGCGTCTGTACAAGGAGGAGGAAAGGTGCGCTGAGAGGAGCCGGCAAGAGCTTATCAACAGGAACAGCAGTGGCGACGGTGGCAAGAAGAATACCAAAGACATTGACTTTCCCTAGACTGAGCCTGAGTCTACCGAGAGAGTGAATGCTGTGAAAAGATGTTTTCGGTGTGGATCCATGAAGAATCTGCGGAAAGACTGTCTGGACAGCAGAGGTAGTGTGCCAAAAACTCAGAGCAAGAGACCCAAGGACAGAGGGAGTCGCCGGCCAGTTTCAGCCGTGGTTAAGAGCTGTGAAACCCAAGGGGCTCTCTGGCTGCTAGGTAGCGGGTGTTCTCAACATCTGGCTAACAACCGGGGTATGTTTAAGACACTGGGTAAAGCAAACATTGACTCTGTTTCCCTTGCTAATGGGTCTAAATGCAGGGTGGAAGGTGTGGGGGAAGCCTTTGTTCCTGCTCTGGGGAAATACCTTGACAATGTGCTTTATGTGCCCTCGTTAGAGTTTTGCCTGCTGTCAGTATCTGAGTTAACACTGAGCGTGCATGACGTTCTGTTCTCTGGAAATGTGGGTAAGGTAATCAGAAATGGGGCTGTGTGTGCAGTCAGTGAGCTCAAAGACCAGCTATATAAATTCTTGCCAAAACAAAACACCCACATGGTGTATAGCAATAAGCCCCAGCACAATAATTGCATCAACCTGTTGCATAGGAGGATGGGGCATGCAAGTTTCCAAGTTCTAAGGAAACTGCATGAGTGCTGTAAAGACTGCAGTTAACCCTTGTGATGCCTTTTTGGACTGTGCTGTTTGCAAACGGTCCAAATCTAAGATGCAGCCATTTCCTAAGTTTAGTACCAGGGTATTTACGCAGCCTTTTCAGTTGGTGCACTCAACCTCATTGGTCCCATGCCAAGGTCTCAGGGTGGAGCACGGTATGTGATGCTCCTGGTAGATGACTACAGCAGGTGCACGTTCTGCTATCTCCTGAAACAGAAATCCGAGGTGTGTGGAGTGTTTAAAAATTGGTATTCCTATGTGGAATGTCAATTTGGGTACGAAGTCAAGGCTCTCCAGACTGACAGGGAAGGTGAATATTTGGCTGGGAGTTTGCAGAACTGGTTAAAGAAAAAGGGCATAAATCAAAGATTAACTGCCCCCAATTCTCTGGAGCAGAATGGAATTGTGGAGCACAATGGGGGAGTGATCTAGACAATTATGAGTTCCTTGTTGGCAGATGCTGACATGCCTCAGAAAGCTTGGGGTGAGGCAATGCTTACTGCCAATTACATTCGTAACAGGCTTTGGAACTCCATCATAAAGGTAACTCCCTTCGAAAAACTGTATGACAAGAAACCCTCTGTTGCTCATATGAAAATGTTTGGGAGTTATGCCTGGGTGCACATTCCTAAAGCCCAAAGGAGAAAGGGGCAGCCCAAAGCCTGCAGGTTGAGATTTGTAGGGTACGCCCCCAAAGGGTATTGCTTTGATCTCTGTAATGGAAGGGTGGTGATATCCCGAAATGCTCGGTTTGAAGAGCACAGTAACTGGAAAAGGGTGCATGCAAATTCTGAGGCACTCCTTCCAATTAGTGAGGAAAGTGATGCTGAAGGTGCAGCACAGCCCTCTTTTCCTGCAGCTAGTCCTTCAAGGATTAAGCAGGAGGAGGAGACAAAAACTGAGCTGGGAGAAGTGGCTCAGAGTGAAGAGCAGTCTGATGAGGAGGAGAAACCTGGCCGCAAAAGAGGCAGATCATCTGATGATGAGGGGGAGTTAAAAATACCTAGGCGTTCTGAGAGAAAAACAAAAGGCATTCCTCCACAGAGGTTTGTGGTGCAAAACAGTGTAAAGGTATGTCAAGTTTCCTGCGAGCCTGAAACCTTTGATGATGTTCTGAGTTTGCCAAAGGCACAGGCTGACTGCTGGTTCAATGCCATGGACCAGGCGATGGAGTCCACAGACAAACATAGAGTATTTGCGTTGTGTAAGGTGCCAGATGATGTGACTCCAGTAGGCTATCAGTGGGTGTACAAACTCAAACCCCTGGCTTCGGGGGAGGTAAAACACAAAGTCAGGCTTGTGGCTCAAGGTTTTCACAAAGGAAAAATGAGTCATTTGACCAAATTTTTGTGCCAACAGCCAGAAGTGAAAGTATCAGGCTGGTTTTAGCTCTGGGAGCACAGAGAAATGCTTTGGTACACCACTTTGATGTCACAACAGCCTATCTCAATGCTGAGTTGCCAAAGACCCTCTATATGCAGCAGGCACCTGGGTATGAAACTGGTAAACCAAATCTGATGTACAGGTTAAACAAAGCCATATATGAGCTCAAACAATCTGCCTGTTGCTGGAACAAGTGCCTGGATGATAATTTGCAGGGCTTGGGTTTCAAGAAGAGTGTAGCAGACCCACGTGTGTACACCAGAGGGTCTGGGAAAGACCAAGAAATCTTTCTAGCCTTTGTTGATGACTTATGTTTGGTCACAACAACAAAGGAACAGGTAACAAGGTTTGCCAAGGAACTGGGTGAAAAGTTCCAAATTAAAGACTTGGGTCCCATCAAACAGTACCTGGGTATTGAGGTACAGAGAACAGAGAATGGGTTTCTACTTAGCCAGAAGCAGAAAATATTGCAACTGCTGCAAAGGTTCAACATGTTTGATTGCAAAAGTGTGCAAACCCCCATGGTACAAGGGTTTACAAAGTCTGTGGATGAAAAAGTGTTCCCTGCCAAAGAAATGTACCAGTCTGTTGTGGGATCTCTGTTGTATTTGGCTGGGTATAGCAGACCAGATTTGTCCCTGGCTGCTAACATTCTAGGCCGGGCAAGTTCTAAGCCCACACAGCAACATTGACAGGGGGTGAAGAGAGTGTTAAGGTATTTAAAAAGCACTCTGGAGTACTGTCTGTGTGTGTCACCCTCTGGAAAACCTGAATTGGTTTGTTACTGTGACAGCGATTTTGCTGAGGACATGTGTGACAGGAGGTCAACCCCAGGAATCCTAATTATGTACAGTGGCACACTGGTGCACTGGAAGACTGAAAAACAGAGTTCTGTGGCCACTTCAACTGCGGAAGCTGAGTATGGAAGTCTCTCATATCTGTGCAGTGAACTGACTTGGTACACACAACTGGTAAGGGATCTCGGTGTGGACATACCAATCCCTATAACGGTATTTGATGATTCCCAGACATGCATCCACATGCCAGTAATTATAAAGCCGGAGGCGAACCAAGCGTGCAGATGTCAAATACCAGAATGTGAAAAAAACAGCAGAGAGTGGTGTGATCAGATTAGAATATTGTCAATCTGAGGAGAATGTGGCAGATGTGCTCACAAAGCCACTCACCACTGGGAAGCACTGGGACATGCTCAGGAAACTGGGAATAGTTGAGCATGGAGTGTAAAACAGCCAATCCAAGCGAGCCAATCCGCGGGAGGTTTCTGTCCTCCCTGAGCTCGCCTTAAGGAGGGGTGTCAAGGTTGTTGCCGGGCAGGCAAAGGTTTCCTATGAGTGGACAGCAGAAGGAAGAGGCAGTGTGGCCAGACAGCCAGGTGGAAGGCCAGCAGGATCGTTTTGGCTATGTCTTGTGTATTAGAGAAGGCTACATGCCAGAGCACTGATTAGGTCACCCAACTTGTTCCAGGGTAACAAGGTAGCATAAAAAGGCTAGTGTTTGCTTTGACCAACTGCAGTTAGATGCCCTAGCTGGACGTGCCATGCCATTGGCAGTATACTGATTGTAAGGGGAGATGCTGCTCGATTTTTCTCTGTTATCTTTTATTATTCCTGTTTATCTAATTGCTGGAATGCTAGCATGTTTTTGCTAAGCCTTATCTTATCTTAGAGTGTGGCAATAAATTCAGCCTCTAAGTCTTACTTAATGAACCTCTAGAATTTTTTCTTCTTCACTGGGACTCTCTGCTGTGGCGAAGCCTTGCTTCACAGATTGCACTCTGCTCATGCTCAGAGGAGCCAACCCTGACAATTCCTCTGGTCACTTCAGGACCAGGTGGAATTTTTCCCCTTTTACTCTGGATTTTCTTGTCTACTCTCTAGTGCATTTGAAATATTAGGGCAATTTGGCTTTGGGTGGTGTCAGTAAATTGGCTATCATCTGGCAGATAGTGGGAGGGGACAGAATATAGACTTCAAGGTGTACCTTTGGCACCCTTTTGGTGTGGGGCAGGGCTCTGGGCTTCCACATTTAGGTCCTGAGTCCCAGGGGTAGGGAAGGAGGCTACTCTTGAGGCTAACTTGGGATCTAGGCTCTCATTAGACCAAATAAAGTGGCCCTTATTTAACCCAACTTTCTGTGTCGGGTCTCATTATTCCATGGTTGGTCATCAAATGACTATGTGCCATTTTCTCTGAATTTATTAATCCAAAGGAAATTCTATTACATTACCAGATAGAGTGATTCTTACTGGAAGACTGACATAATTTCTGTATTTCTAAGTGTTGCATAACCATGCATATGAAGCAGAAACAAAGAGCAGTCACTGAGTTCTTGATCAAAGAAGGATGTACTGCTGCCAACATCCACAGAAGGCTCAGAAATGTGCATGGTGAGCCAACAGTCAGTGAGAGTAATGCATGAAGATGAGTGAAAGAGTTTAAAGAAGGTGAAACCAGTGTTGAAGACAAACTACATAGTGAAAAGCCATTGATAGCAGTCACCAATGAAAACCAAAATAGAACAGACAATACAATTCATTCAGACTAGTGTACGACTTTCTGAGAGATTGTTGAGGAACTCAGCTGTGGTCACAGTGCTGTCAAGCAGATTGTCCACAATCTTGGATAGAAGAAAGTGTCTACTTTGAAAGAGAAGAGACTGTATGTGTGTTTGGAACTTTTGGCAGAATTTGAAGCCCTTGAGGACCCTTTTTTGGGAATGCTTTCACTGGTGATGAGACCTGGGCATACCTATATAATGCAGAGACTAAAATCAGTCGATGGAATGGCAGCGCTCCCCTTCCACTAGACCAAAGAAATTCAAAAGCCAGTGCTTGATACAGAAGACGAGTGTCTTCTGAGAGGAGAGGGGAGTGATTTTGCAAATGCATCACCCCAGTGGAGACTATTTTGAATAGTCTTTTTGAATAGTCTATTCTTTTTGAATAGAATAGGGTTGTATGTAGACAAAGAGTTACTTCACACATGTAGGCAGCTCCATATCTCTCATGTTGTTAACAAGAGAGTTATGACCTAACAGGCATTACTTTCAGTATGACCAGCGTAGATTTGAGTGTAAGAAAAAACGCTAAAAGTCTAGATGGTCTTAGATACAAAGTAAGATTGATGTGTGCTCACTTTTACTGTGCACCAACAAGGTCCAATTAATGTTGTAATCTATCGGGGGGGGGGATTCTTTGTCTATAGCTGTGTCTGTGGAAACCCACAGTGGTTAAGTGGTTAAGTCCAAGTGGCTCAGGAGCAACTGCAGCATTTCCAGAATGGACACTGGGCATTTGATCAGTTCTGCTAACAGTTATACTAACAGAAGGCGAATATCTGTGCCCCTCTTGAAATCTCATTCAATATATAGATGTTTCAGGATAGGAACCTGGGTCAAAACAGACAGTAGGGAGTTTGATCTTTCCCTCTTTTTAATTCTGTATATTTGCTTCAAATGTCAAAGAAACGTTTCCTAAATGTTTATACAATTACTTTCATGGTTGTGAGCCACACAGCTTAGCAATGAATTGGCCATAATCTAATAGCTTGACAGTACCACAAGGCTTTTGTTCGAAGGGTTCCTTCTTACTAAAGTAAGACAACAGCCATGTGCTCTAGGCTTTGTAATGTGGGTAGCCTACCAATACTCTCCCTGGCATAGTTTACAGTTGTATTAACAACATTGTGTGGGGAACCACTTCTAGAAGAAGCAGTCCACATTTTACCTGTCTAGCACTGCTGTACAGTATCTCGCTCCTCATTTTCAAGAGTATTAAAAATTTATCACAAACATTTAAAGAGGAAAAATGCATTGACTTTTCTGAAAGCAATTTGTTAATTAACATCAAAGGGATAAAATTTGACTTGCATTGCCTGGTGAGTGGCATTCTTCCACAGTCCTGGTTGCTATGGTGATGAAGGAAACTCGTTTGTTCCGGGTCATTCCTAAATTTGCACATGAAAGCATTAGAGATTACTGCTGTCTAATCAAGTTATACGGAAAAGTTTAAAGGGAGGTACAGTGTTTTACAGCCATCAACCCTCAACAGAATAAAATACAATTGCTGAAAAAGGGATTATCTCCTTCTTTTAAAAATGTACGAGAAAAGTTCAAAATGCATTGAAAGCCCATTTTTGCCACCACACATCTTAATTTTTATGATACTTTCTACACAGAAAATATGGACTTGCGTTCCTTATGGACTTGTATTTCTTACACACATATGTACATGCCTTCAAGTTGTCTGTGAACGTATGAATTTCATGGGGTTTTCTTAGAGGCATTTTTGTCAGTTCTTTCCTTTGAAATGTAGCCTACAGCACCTGGTATTCACTGGTGGTCTCCCATCCAAGTACTAACTAGAGCTGACCCTGATTAGCTTCCAAGATCAGATGGGGTCTTTCTTACTGGGCATTAATATATCTACTGCAAGGCAATTCAGCACTAACTCAACATTTCTACTTAGAGGATCCATGATTTACTTATCTTGTGATAAAGAGCCAATTTGAGCAATATTTTTCATTCACCCAAACCTGTTTGCATATCCCATTCCCAAGGAAGATTTCTGACAGAAAAAATATCATGTGAGCAAAGAGTTTCTGGGTGATGAGTTAAACAATTTCTAGGATTTATACTTTTTTCACACACCACACCACAACTATCTTTGTCAAAAGGCCCTGCCCTCCCTGCCAAGAAACTGCATGATCTAAGTACATAGTGTGACATGCACAAAAAGAGGGAGAAAACTCTATTCTGTTCATGAAAATTCTACCTGTTTGGGAGGAAAATAATTACCAACCTCATGGCAAATTGTAACATGACCATTCAACCTCTATTACGCGAAACCAGGTCCTTATGAAGAGCTTAGCTGGCATTCAGTTAGGATCAGAAAAACAATTAATATCTAGCTACTAGCAATCTGTAACAATTTTTAAGAAATGAAAAAAATTCACAAGTTGCGCAATCACACACTAACAACCTGTAAAACATTAATTAAATCTAACGGTCAGAATATAAACTTTCAAATATTGCAGACTTTTGCCAATTGATGCTTAAATAAATTTGAGGTTTGCCTTTGTAACTAAAAGAGGAGGCTGCACTTCGTGAATTTCTTCTTAACGTTTTGAATTCATATAGATTTTTTATCATTTAATTTTTTTTTAACTCCTGGTGTGACAGGGAAGAAACCATAATTAAATAATTATTTTCTTGCAGTTATGTCTGATATGGTGGAAACCTTTTATTCTCTTGTCCTAGAACAGTTGATTCAATTTTACTAAATGACACTGAGGGAGACACTTTTGTTGAACTACATCTGGTATTACTATATGAAACAAATCATCTGTGTATAAAAGTAGACTGTGGAGAATTATTCAAGACTGTAGTCATTGTGCATAACTTTCTAGATATTTCTGCTTCATAATTACAATTATTTTAATTAATGTTTCAAATGCTGATTATTTGTGTACATTTACACACCATGGGATAATTTTATGGCATAAAAAAAATTGTTACATATTTAAATAGGTATATTTATTTCCTATTTTTTATTATTTTTATTGGTAGATACTGAGCTCAAAGTGTGACCCTTAACCCTGTTTTGTACCTCATAAACCCTCTAGAACCCCTCTTCAAAAAAGGCCAAAAATTATCCCCAAATCACCAAAACTGCCACAAGGATACACCAAAACATGGCCTTTTACTTATCTTCCCCCACAATACCCCAAATACACCAAAATTAAGCTAAAGCCAACCAGGAAGTGAGGGAAATGAAGCTAAATTAAAAGTGGTGTGGCCAACTAGGAAGGTTCAAGGACCAAAATTGTTCCCTGCACCTGTTGCAGTTGGCCATCCTATTACATACATTTTAATTATGGAAATATTCTTGTTCTGTTTGTTTTCCACTCTCTAGTGATGCATACCTTTCAGTGCCATTCTTTTCTGACATTAGTTACTCCTCTCTTCTCATCAGGCGTACACACAGGTACATTCAGCAAAGAGACAAGACAATTTTATCACTTTTTTCTTACTTCAGATAAGAGAAGGAGGAACACAAAAGTTCTTCTTGGTGATTCTAACAATTTTTCCTGATGCCTGACATTAAATTGGAGATCAGGTCATTTTATAAAGTTGTTTCATGGTGCATCAATTTATTCAGAAGGATCAGGAAGTGCCTCTCTTAGGTCCTTTCCGCACACCACCTTGTCCCACTGTGCTGCTGGTGGAAATCCCAGCAGCAGCTCTGCAGGGAAAGGAGCATGACAGGAGCACTCCCCTCCACACCGGCAGGCTCCCTGCTGAAGGAAGTATAATGAACATGCTTCTTTGTTTCACAGTGCAGCCAGGCACTTTCCCAGGCTGCACTGGGGCAGGAAGAACCTCCATTGAGCTTTCTGGGCTTCATCAGGCCAGGTAAGTGCAGGTTGGTGGCATGATCATGGGTCATTAACAGGGAAAATCCATCAATGATTTAATCTGTCATCATGCCTCCTGGTGACAGGAGAAGGATGGGACCATGATGATATCATGCAGACGTATCATCACAGTCATGCTCTTCTCCTGTCCCCGTGCCAGGATGGAAGGCTCCTGTGGAAAGGGCCATACTCTTAGCAACTGGGGTGGTGATTCTTTTCTCCAGGGTCTCTTTGATGTCCCTTCAGTCTGTGGTGAATGTTAACATTATCATTTCAGATATAGCAAATTATATGCCGACACCTGCCACTGTTTTAAGAGTCCTTTGCTCAAACCTCTTTCTAGTATCATGATCATGGAGAAGACCTTTTCCTATCTTCTGAACTCTAAAGCTTTTTCTATGGCCTTAAAATAGTACTTGGTCAACAGCAAAGAATACAGATTGAGTCATACTTTGAGCAGATCCACTGAAAGTGACAGACTTAAGTTAAGGGTAACTTAAATCCTATTTATTTCAATTCACTAAGTATGACTAAAACTAGGTATCCCTCACTGTCCTTTAGTGCATCTGACCATATAGTCTGCAGAAGTACTAAAATGAAACAGTAACTATTGAAGAAGTTAGCCTGCCTTTGATATCAACAGGAAAAGTTTTGTCATCACCTACACAGTCTTAAGACTGGTATGATATGTTACTTAAGGGAAATTTGAAGGAGGTTAATGGCTCCTATAAGGCATTTGACTCCATAAATCATTGTTGTCTTCATAAAATTTGTAGTTGGTTTCGGTGATAAATTTAGTAATGTTATTATGAAAATATATAAATATGCTGAATCAAAAATTATTGTAAATGGGAAGAAATCTAGAAAAAAATCAAAATTAAGTGTGGAGTAAACAAGGATGCCCTCTTTCCCATCTATTATTTATGTTGGCAATAGAGCCCTTTGCGAACTTAATTCGAGAGGAGAAAGAGACAGACAGACACACAATAGGTAAAGAGGAGTCGAAAATAAATTTATTCGCTGATGATGCTCTGATAACAATACAGAAACCTCTTCAAACTATTATTAAATTAATGGAAATATTACAAAATGTTTACAATTTATCAGAGATTATGTTTAATATGAACAAATCAAAAATAATGTTTAATGATATAATTTATACAGATATACAAAAATAATACAGATTGGTGAGAACAAAAAAGAATACAAACCATTTCAAGATTGAAATTAGGGACCAAAAATATGAGATTGTTGGATATAAATTTGTCAACTAAATTAATATTATACAAGGAAATTATAATAAACTAGCATATTTACCCAACATTGCTCAGGATTTTATTTTCTTATAGGTAATACTTGTTAGAAATATCATAGGAATTACCTTACCTTACCTTACCCTAGGAATTAGATGCTGTTGAAAACACAGATTTGAGATCCTGTGTCTCCAATTCCCCAAACTGTCTTGTCCAGTACCTGTAACTTTACCCCGTATTCCCCAATCCAATCTGTATTCAGAGTTATTAACATTCCTGAGTGAATACATTGTCCTCCTCATTCTTGCTGCTAGGCCTCATCTCCATGGCAACCAGCCTGAGACCCAAGAGCTCTCTCATTGAGAATTCTAAAGGCCCCTCCCTAAACTGTGAACCCCAGGATTCCGTAGAATCTTCACAGGCAGCCAATCATATGAGGTCTTCTCGCCTGACACAGCCAATCATATGAGGTCTTCGCCTGCTTGACACAGACAAACTCACATACTCACAAACTTTGACTTTTATATATTAGATTATGGGAAAAAAATAAGTAATCAGATTTCTAAATGGTCTAGTAAAAACTAGAAAATGCTAAAGAATATTAGAATATTTAAAATGGAGTTATTACCAAAATGTTTACATCTCTTTCAAACTATTCCAGAAGTAATCCATATAAATGTTATAAGGAAGTGGGATATTTCAATTATAAGGTGGATTTCTGGAACAAAAGGCCTAGAATGGCTCTGATGGCAGTGGAGCACTGAGGCCATTCAGAGTTGTTGTTTTTTTAAAAAATTTAAAGGAGCTGTCCAAAGTGCTAAATCTATCTTGGTTTCACCAGTTGAATACTCCTTTTAAAATCCTTGCTTATAAGAATGTATGTGCATGATAACTAGAATGTAACCTATGTCATTTAACCACCGCTACTATAGTTTTTAAAAAAGAAATGAGAAATATGAGTTGAGAAATGTATTTTCTTTTGACACATTTCTTGTGGGTGTCTCCCTCCACCTCTTTTGCTTATACAGAAGTAGACTCTACCAAAAGAACACTGAAGCTTTCAGATCCGTGTACTGTGATTACTGACATGCATATTAGATTTCTCTGAAAATGAAGAGTGTAATCCACTGGGGAAAGATGTGAAGGGAAAAGGTGTTTCTGATGGGATTTTGAGATTGCTTTTGTGGGCTGCAGTCTATAGCTACAGTGGGAATCTCTATTGTTTTTAGGAAAACCTTCTAGTTTGAAGCAGTGTAGCCGAAAAGGTGCTATATCAATAAAAGGAGGGTAAAATGTCACTTAAGAAGTCATTAAAGAAAGTGGAATGGAAGATTCAAAGCTGGGACTTCTTCGTCTGCCTCATCAAGTGCTTGCTTTGTTGAGCCTTTCTTCCACAAAGAAGTTTCCCATGCAGTTTTCTTGGGTTTACTGAAATCCTGGCATGTGATTATGAATCAGTGACCCATTCTGAACCAGGGCATTCATGTTCATTAACACAAAAATAAATCACAGGGGTTCAAGCAATTATACTCTACAACACAGATGCATTGCAAAAGATGATCAGAGCAACAGGAATGCCTACTTTTGTTCTCTATGCACTTGCAATAATTCCAGTAAAGTACCTTGTTTTGATCAGATGTAAGATGTGGATCCTAAGAGAGCTTAATTTAATTTTCCTTGGAGTTAAAATGTATAAAGTCAGACTTATAACTTGACCAATTAGAATGAATCATGTTGTGTCATTTACTGAGATAACATGATACAACCTGGCTTTTGCAACATAGATGTGCCTGTGCTCTTTCATATAAAGAAAAGAATGTCAACTTGATGCACATTCACTTACATTTAAGCATTGCCATATTATCTAATTACCCATTGTGTTACTAAATATGATTTAGAAAGCTGATGTGTAACCACCATCATTCCTCTGTAAATCATTCTCTTCCTTGTCAGTTCTCTTTACCTGACCCTTTGTTTTTTGTTCTCATACATAAAAATTCCTGCCATTTCAGTGAAGTGGAGACATATTGAATTTTGTTACTAAAGCTAATGACTTCATTACAATAAGAATCTTCGGACTGAATTGTTATACCTGAAGTACTTATTACCAGGGGCAAAGCATGTGGGTTTGGGGAGGATCCATGAAGTATGCAAATGATTATGGTCCAAATACTACATAATACACCTGAATATAACACCAGCTGAATTTTATTCTATGTGAAAAGCTCAGCAGTGTTGCTGGAGGGGAAACTGTACAGGGCATTTTCACCTCCCAAATAAGATTCCACTCTCCCATTAATTTTTCCTTCTGTACCCAAATTTCTAGCACTGCAGTAGCTTAAACCCAGCCGAACATTTACAATTGGAGTTAAGACATCCAATGAAAGGGCCAGGCACAGTTACCAAGAGGATGGAAACACAGCATATTGAAGAGTTTGGGGTATGAATGATTTTCAATTTCTCAGTCTCTGCAATGCTAGAAATTTGGGGAGTAAAGGAATAGTTGGGGGCAGAATTCTTTTGAGAAGCAATGTTCTTATTCCTCACACACACACACACACACACACACACATTTATACCTCTGGGAATAAGTCAAGATAGAGGAGTCTTGCAAATCCAAGGCAAGCCTTTTGTTGGCATTCATTCACAGGAAATAGGTGAGATTGATTCTCTGTTAACAGCCAACACAATCTTCCAGGCTGT
>CAOKZL010003961.1:0-57773 GCA_948472985.1 Iguana delicatissima
TAAATAAATACTTCAGTGAGAGGTGTCAAGAAAACATCTTAATTATGAGTGACATGAATGCAGTGATAAATGCTCTAGAAGACTGTAAATCAACAAAACAAATAAAAACCAAGGGAAACTTCCAAACAGCTTCTTCTCTTTAATGGATAATTTCTCCTTATTAGATGTGTGGAATTTTAAATATCCTGACATGAGAAGCTTTACATTCTATTCTGATAGGCACCATTCCATGTCTAGAATCGATGTCTTTCTCTTATCTAAGAGCTTACACACAGAAATACATGACATGGAGGTGCATCCAAAAACATTATCGGATCACAGTATGATTAAATTAGGGTTAAAAACAAGACAAAGAGAGTACTCATGAAAACTTAACAACTTGTTGTTAAAGAATGAACAATACATAGAAGATTTAAGAAAGAACCTAAAAATGTATTTTAGAGAGAATTTCACCGATGAGTTAACAGCAAAAATTATCTGGGATGCCAGTAAAGCAGTACTGAGAGGTCATCTTATTAAAACTGGACATATAAATAATAAGAAGACATCAGAAAGAACAACAAGAATCTACAACGAGCTTATATTAAAAGAAAAAAAACTGGGGAATGATCCCACGGACAAAAAATTAAGAGACAAAATCAAACTTCTTCAGCAACAACTCAAAAAAACATACTCTCAAGAAATTGAAAAGAAGATTAAGATCTGTAAATTAAACCACTTCAAATTTTCTAATAAACCTGGTAAGTGGCTCACATATAGATTAAGAAAAGAAAAAGAGAAAAAGCAAATCCTTCAGCTTAAACTCGCAGGTGATATAAACACAAACCAGGATTCTATCAAGGAAATATTTCACAGATATTTCTCAGAATTATATAAAGAGGAACCAGGACAAAAAAATAATGATCAGCAGATGCAATCTTTCCTGGATCAACAGGACATAATGAGAATATCACAAGAACAGAAGCAAATATTAAATGCACCAATTACAAATGACAGAAATTTCTACAGCTATTAAGAGTCTAAAAACTTCAAAAGCACCTGGGCTGGATGGTTTCATGGCTAAGTACTATAAAGTCTTTGAAGAAGAACTGATGCAACTGTTATATAATTAAATCAAATTTTAACAGAAGGAATTCCAAAATCCTGGACAGAAGCAAATATTACTTTAATACCGAAAGAGGGAAAAGATTAAACATCTCCTAAAAATTATAGACCAATTTCATTATTAAATACCAGTTATAAGATATACACAAGTATACTGGCAGAAAGACTGAAGAAAGTTATGCAATCTGTAATACATGAAGATCAAAATGGCTTTCTGCCAAATAGATTACTGAGAAATAATGTAAGAACAGCTTGGATATTCCCCCAGGAAGCTTTTTTAGGGAGATGGGTCGATATTCAAGAAATATGATTGACATACAAAGATCTATTAGAATTAGACGAATCACTTACACCACAGTTAAGAACAAGAGAAAAACTGGAGCAAATGGGTTTTAAGCTTTCATGGTTTCCATATAGGCAACTTCACAAGAGATATAAAATAGTTTTAAGGCTTGAAAGATTCAATTTGAAACAAACACCTAACGAATTAGAGAAGATTATATTTGGTCAGTCAAACCACGTTATATCAAAATTCTATAATTCATATTAAATTATAAATTGGAAGAGGAAATGGTCAAAGACACTATGATATCCTGGGCCAACAGCCTAGGTCACACAGTTGAACTAGAACATTGGGAAACATCATGGAAATTAACCCACAGATTTACACTATCTCAAGATCTTAAAGAAAATTATGTGAAGATGGTCTACAAATGGTATCTAACACCAGCCAAATTGGATAAAATGTATAACACACACCAAAATAAATGTTGGAAATGCCAAGAGAAAATTGGAACTTTCATACGCATGTGGTGGAGTTGCCAAAAATTTTTTAAAAAATTGGGAACAGCTGAGTATGGCTTTGACAGAACTATTTGAAACCCAGATACCCCTCATATCAGAAATCTTTTTATTAAATATGGTTCAAAATATAGATTCAAAAATCGCATAGAAATACTGGAGAGTTTTATTATATCTCATTACTGCTGCTAGAATATTAATAGCTAAATGTTGGAAAACTAATGAAATTACCACTTTAGAGCAATGGATGATTAAAATATTGGAAATGAAGGAAAATGATCAACTTACCTGTAAGATTAAGGGGAAATCTGATAAAATATTGAAGGAATGGGACCCAATTACGATGTTTCTCTGTAAAAAATGGGGTAACTCAATTATTAAATAAAACAAATCATATAAATTAAACAAGCTTAAACACATTTTAGAGAGGTTAAAAAACAAATAAATTTACAAATAAACATGAGACTTGTAGTGATTTTTATAGACACCATCATTTTAACTGGATACAGATATTTTTGTGAAATGGTTAGTTCATGTGCACATAATGATGTATGTTTGTGTGTTTATATGTACATCTATATATTGTGAGTATACATGGACATATAGGAGGAACAATATCAACTAGCACAGAGAAAACATAGAAAGAGATTATATAAGGAGAGGAAGTTTAAGTGATAAGTAGTAAATCTATGTTATTTTTCAAGAAGAGGTAAAGTTCTAACTAATGGAAGTAACGTTGAATTATATATACATATGTTCTGTTTGGTTTTCTTTTTGTTTGTTTTTGTTTTTTGTTTTTAATAATGTAACTAATGTAACATCAGAAAGTATTCCTTTTTCTCTAATATTTAATGATTATTACTAGAAGATATTTGTTGACAGAATAACTGTTCAAGTTCAATTTGTTCAAGTTCTTCTCAAAATTACCTTATTTTTTCAATAAAAAAATGGAAAAAAAGAAAAGAAAATGTCTTTCATTGTTACATCTGAAACAAGAAATTGTAGCTTTTAAAAAAAGATCTCTCTCAAGCTAGAATCAAACCATAATTTAAGATCTTGGTTAGTAAACTGACATTAAACTGCCATTGCCAGACCATTTCTGCACTACACTGTTATAGCGCTATTAATTCACTTTCAACATCCTGTGGAATCTGGGCTTTGAAGTTTAGGGAGTGGTATTTCGAATTCTTATCCAGAGAGCTCTTTGGCCTCAGTAAACAACAAGCCCCAGAATTCCACAGGATGTTGAAACTGGAATAACAGCACTATGACAGTGTAGTTCAGAAATGGCCCCAATTTCAGAGGTTAGAGGGTAAGAATCTGGTTGTTGGAATAATCAACAAAATATTGCCTTTAATAATAATGAAAAAGTTATTAAAGTGAACTAACAGAGATGAAAGATTAGGTCTGCTATCAACGACTATATGACAGAGAAAAAGAGAGGGGCTGAGAGAGAGGGAGGATGGGGTGAAAAAAGGAAGAGATGTGGAAGAGTATTGGAGAAAGAGAAATCAAGGGAGTGGCCCTTTCTGCACCATACCAGGATCCCATGACTTCCTGGCATCATCCCAGCAATGCCATTGCTGAGAGGGGAGTGTGTCCTGAACGCTCCCCTCTGCACCTGGCCAGCTTTTTCCTTCCACAGTGTGGCGGCCTCTTCGAGCATCTTTCATGCACAGCCCCAGCTGATGCGATCATCATACAAAAGGGGCCTATTACCAGATTTTTTTTCCAGTAATAGCATACTATGTGATCATGACGGCTGAGGAAGTGACAGGAGTAGGACTGTGATGGCACTGTGTGATAGCATGCATCGTGGACCAGCTTCAACACATCCCCATGGGACCGTAGTATGGAAATGGCCTAAGTATATACTTTATGGGTGAGTAAACACCACAGGAGACAAGACAAAGATAGAACATACCAAAGATCCCTAACTACCTGTCTCCAGCTCTTTTGCCTCCAGGTGGCACATAGTAAGTAACACATGCAAGCATGGCTGTAAAATATTTCACTTCGAAGAAGAATTTCAACATTGCAAATTCTGGAACAAAATGGAAAGGAAAAAAAGGACCAGCAAAGGTGAAAGTATACTCATTCCTAGTGTGATGGAACTGTGGCTTATGCTGGGTCCTTTATGTTCAAATTAGCCCTCTTCCTAAATTAAAATACAACACAGCTGAGACAGTTCTGCCGCAATCAATGGCAAAAGAACCCCATCATGAAGGTTTAAGTTGCACACAGAGGTTGTCACTGATGGTAGGCCATGGAATGAATGCGCAGAGATATGTACTGCAGTTGCCTACTGTGGGTAAAAGTTTCTCCATACTTCCTATACAAGCTTTTCTTGAGAACTGAAATGTATACATTGTAACTTTTCAAGCCCAGAGTTAAATGTCTAAGCAGCTTTAACAAGCTCTCGGCAGTTTCATATTTGACCATATGTTCTCCTGAACATGTCAAAAGTACAGGTGTGACATTCTTATTCCTGTATAATCTGTCTGCAGTGAAATACTTCACACTAAAAATCTTTCACATCCTGGTTGTTAACCACACTTAATTATCAGGCAGGTGTTCATTTTGTGGTTTTGAGGTGGGAAGGTGACTCTTGATATATGGAAAGACCAAGATCTGCCCATCCTTCCCCTAGCTCAGTGTGTACAGATTCTTAAGAAGTTTTTAAGCAGGCAAAAGTAAAGAAAAAGACTTGATGGTCCTCTTTAACTCCATCTTCTGTTATAAACATGAGGCATGGCAACTTTTCACAAAGTAAGAAAAAGAAGCGTGGGTGGCAAACAGCTGGCTTGAGAAGCCTCTTGAGGAACAATCTTTTCCTCCTCACATTTAATTAACAAAAAGAGAAAGTGTTTCTGAAACAAGCATATTTTGAAGATCATATGGGTGGGGGGCATTGCTGTTTACAGAGGTGAAAAGCTATTGTAAAGCTGTCTCTGTGGTAACAAAGCAGAAAAACAAGAAAGTGCAGGTATAAAATTTTCCGAATAAAGGGCAGCCCTGGTTGATACAGTTACGGTACATAAAGAAATCCAAATCCACATCTGCCTTCATCACCTGGTGCCCTCCAGATGTTTTGGTATGCAAATCTCATAATCTTGAACATTGACCATAGCAGTCAGGCCCAAAGAGAGTCTTAAGCATCTGGAGGGTACCTGTTTGGGTGAGGGTGCCCCATTCGTCCTCAGGGCATAAGAAGGGCCTTGCAAGATTAGACTAAAATGTACATCTAGTTCCACATTCATTTTCCAATATATTGTATTGTTATGCACCCATACAATGATATATTTTAGTTTAACATAAATGATCCTGTTCCTCCGTGGGTTCTCCTATAAGGTTCTCTTTCCTTCCTTACTTGACTGACAGTGTCATTCGGTCACCTTCAAGTCTGCCTGGGGAGCTAAATTGGCATCCCTAGGTGTGAAGAGAGAGAACCAGCATTGTGTAGTGGTTTGGATATTATACTATGACCCTGGAGACCAGAGTTCAATTCCTGTCTCAGCCATGGATACCCACTGGGCGACCGTGGGCATCTCACACACTCTCAGCCCTAGAAAACCTCCATAATACATTTGCCTTAGAGTCACCATAAGTCAGAAATAATTTGAAGGGGCGCAAAAACAACAAAAACAACAAGATGTGAACAGGGCACTAGAGAGACCTGATATGTAAGCAGCCAGTCATTGCTCAGAATGGTTGAAAAGGCAGGGAGGAATAGTATTATCAAAATGCAGAGCCTCACCTTATAAGAAAGAGAAAAGAGCTTGAGTCAAGGTGTATGATATTCATAAGGAGACAGGATTGTGAATTGGAACAGGAAGAGAGAGCTATGATTTTGGGGAGCTCAAAATATATACATTATTAGAAATCACCTGTTTCTACTGTGTTAAAGAACCCACAGATCAACACAGCCACAAGTCTGCACTTTAGGAGTCACCCTGAGTCCCAGCAACCCAATCTAGCAAGGGGAAACAAGGGCAGGGTGGGTGGCAAGATTCCTAGAGGCTGGAGTTTTACATTCAACCTGGGTAAAGGGATCTGTCATACTGGAGTCCTAGTTTGACACTGTACCTCACTGGTTCCCAAACATGGGTCCTCAAATGTCAAATAGACTGCAGCTCTCCTCCAGCCTGACCATTGACCACCTTGTCCAGGCATATCTGAAGTTATTGTTCAAAAGCAGTCTGGGAACTCAAGTAGGGCTTCTTTTTTTTAAATGGGCATCCAGGCTCAAAATGTGTAATTATGGGGAGAGGAGAAATGGGGAATTCGAAACAAGTAATTGAGAAGTTCAAAGGTTCAACAAAAATATAATGATGGTATTCTAACATCCAACACATTTGAAATTATATATTAAGACTCCCACATAAGTTTTATCATTCTCCAGATAAGCTGTACTCTACATTGTGTGTGTGTGTGAGTCTGTGTGATTCTTTTCTTCCCATTTGCCTAGGCATGCAATCAATGGAGCAGCCCATTCACATAAAGTTGGAAAACACTGCAGATACAAAGAATACTCACATATGTTCCAGTCCTTGGTAGGAAGGTTGACTAATACATCGACAGTTTAACAAAGAAATGATAAACTTCCAAGAGATTTTTTCACAGTTCAGTACTTTTTTTTCCAAGACAGACAGACAGACTGGACAAAAATCTTTAATCCTTAATTTTCCTTAGAAAACTATATTTTGGATAAAATGCATTTATGTCTGTGTGCCCATTCCAAAACTAAGGCTTTTTTAAAAAAACAAAAAACAAATGTTGTTGTTTTTGTTGTTGTTGCTGTTGTTAGCAAAAACACTTGCCAAAGCCTTGTGATCTTGAATAACAAGGAATAAACTTTTAAATTTGTTTGTTCTTCCTTGTGACAATGAAATCAGCAAAGATTTTCAACCTTGAAAGACACAGCGAAGACATTCAGAAAGATCAAGGTTTAGACCTAAGAAGTTAATGGAAGTTTTATAAAATGGCGATGTTACCAACAGTAAGTTACTGCTGGAGTGGTAATGTTGGCATAACAATGCATTCCAATGCATAATTTAAATAATGAGCTGCAAATTGTTACATTTCTCTGAAATAATATTTACTAATCCCTGTATTACTTTTGCAGACCAAGGGAAGTTTGCTACTTACCTTTTCCAAGATGGCTGGGAAGAGTTTAACGCCCAACCCCATTTTAAAGCAAGCCCCCTCCTCTTAGGAATGTAGAGGAACCCTTTTTGCTGCTACTTTCCTGACCCTTGCATGTCCTGAGGTGACTTAAGAGTGGGTGATGTCACCTTTTCTTGTACATATTTTCTCGTACAATGTCACATTTTCTTCTACACCCCCTTCATTCTAGAGAAATGGTGTAATAATCTTGCTCTGAGAACTGTGAAAAATGAATGTATCTTTCACTGGAATTTAAAGCTGCTATTGAAGACAGAGTGTAAGCAGTCCCCCCCACCACAATATTGACTTTTACTAACTTACTTAATTGTATCATGTAAATTATAGCAGTGGGATGTTTTGAACAGGTCCTGTTGCTAGGTTCGTATGAACAAATAGAGGCAGTGTTTTGGTGTACATTTTAATAAAGCCTGCTGCTGCTGCTGCTGCTGCTGATCATCACCATCACCATCATCATCATCATCATCATCATCATCATCATCATCATCATCATCATCATCATCTCAGTCTGAGGAGTTTCCAGCTGGATGTCCCCTTCTGTTGCACAGGGACTACTTGACCTGTAATAAAATGATTTTGAAAAGCGTTAACAGCCTAGTGGTTTCCAGTACAGTAATGGGATTGCTGTGGCATGATATATATTTTTTCAACGTATGAAGGAAAATGAAAAAAGTCTAACTATACTGTTATTGAATGTTGGTCCTGCTGTGCAAGGCCTTCAGCCAAGCCACTACTTGGGAATCATCACCCAGGACGTTCAGCAAGGCTGAATGATCATTGGTGCAACCGGAACAGATCTTTCAGGGCCCTCAGGGGCTCAGGGACATGTGCTACTCCTGCCTCTCTTATACTATGATGCTGTCAACAAAGAAATGTTTCTAGGAGGAGGAGGTTATATATCTCTTCTTTCCCCCATCCTCACCCAAAAAACAGCAGTATCTACTGCCTATCCGAGCTTCGTTTTCCAATTGCAGAGCAGGTGGAGAGGTGGGTGTCATGTTGTAATCACTGTTTTGACCATGCCACCTGGAACACAGGCAGGAAGGATGCTCAGAGTTTTCCTTAATGGCTCTGGAACCAGGGAAAATTCCTTTTGGCCTGGCAGCGCTGCCAAGCCTGGGCTGCTACAAAATAAAGCCACTTCTCCAGCAGGTTTCCTTACATGCAAGCACAAAGAAGAGTAATTGTCATTGAAATTGCTACACAACCCCAATCCCTGTAATTTCATCTTGACATTCAGTGAAGGCGTCTTTTGGAGGAATAGCTATTGAGATACAATGAAAAACCTACCACTTGTGAGGTGGATCCAGCCTAGGGTTTAATCAGTCGCATAGGGATATGGGGGTGGAGAGGCGATTCGTCCCAGCCGGCAATGTTTTTGGGGTGTACTGGCCCATAGTCACACCCCTGCGCACCCCGTTCACGCCCCCACACACCACAGCCATGCCCTCACACACAGTGGCCACACCCCTCATGCCATAGCCCTGGCCCCACCCGCCTCTCCTCCACACACTCCAAGCTCCGCTACTAGGTTTAATTTTGTCCATCTAACGGTGTAGTCTAAAGCCACTCTCTGCCATTGGTCTATACAGAACAATTATGACCCACATTCTTCCCCTCCGCTTTATTCATTTTCTGCCC
Organism: Iguana delicatissima; assembly: GCA_948472985.1. Classification (NCBI taxonomy): domain Eukaryota; kingdom Metazoa; phylum Chordata; class Lepidosauria; order Squamata; family Iguanidae; genus Iguana; species Iguana delicatissima. The sequence continues at coordinate 8,731 of CAOKZL010003961.1, forward strand.
CTCCTACACCATGACTTCCCCACTTTCCTGTGACTGCCTGTCTGGACTTATCCCCTGGTTTCTTTTCTTTTCTTTTTTTTTTTTTTTTTGCCATAGCTTCCCCGCTCCCTAAAGCCACATGGCATGACTGTGCTTACCACAGTTGCCTAAAATGTGGGTCAGATTGTTCCTTGTTTCTTGCTGCTTCTGCTTAAAGGAGTCTTGATCTTGAAACTGGTGGGGAAGGAGGACGTTGCAAATGTGGCTACATCAGTGGAAGTGGGAGGCAGAGACACGACAAGGGTGGAGAGACAGTGTAAGCTCATTAGGCTGATAAAATATTCTATGCCCTTCTCTAACATGCCCGGGGAATAGCTGCTGCAGATTCTCAAGGTAGTACACCAAGCATTCAAAGAGTTGATACACAGAAACAAAGGAGGAAAACATTCTCCCATTAATTAAAGTATTTCATGTATCGACACTGCACAATTAAAGGACTTAATTAATTTGATATATCCACACTACATAATTATACTTTTCATATCACTTTAACTCCCGTGTCTCCATTCTAACAGAATCTTAAGGTTTGTAGTTGGACAAGAGATTTCTAGTGCTCTCTTCTATAGGCCAGAAGTAGGAAATTCTATGTCCCCCACAAAATTACCTGTGTCAGTATTCCATGACAGTTAAAGTGGGACCAAAGTGTTCTAATTATACAGTGTGACTACGTCCACTGTTTTTTGTACCAGGTGGAAATGATATGAAATTCAGGAAGCAAGACCTGCTGAAGTGTCCTGTGATAGGCTGGCAGAAATTGGATAAGCCCTCAGGAGAGCTGGAGAGAAAGGAACAATGCAGCATAGAGGCCCTTTCCACACCTTACCTGCTCTCGGAGACATCCAGTGTGGGTCCTGGCGTTGGTCCTGCCAGCAGGGGAGTGCAACAGGAGTGTTCCCCTCCTCACTGTCTGCCTCCGTGTTCCAGGAAGCACAATGGCCACACCTCTTCTTGCTGCAGCACAGCTGGGTAGTTTCCCAGGTTGCACTGGGGCAGGAAGCACAGCCATTTCACTTCCAGGGCCTCTGCAGACAAGGTAAGTCCACGATGGTGGCACAATTGCTGGTCATTGACAGGGAAAACCCGTCAATGATTTGTAGTGTAATTGCACCACCTGGGGATGGGAGAAGGACAGGACCACAATGATGTTGTGCATAAGCACCATCACAGTCCCAACCTTCTCCCATCCTTATGGGGGGTCGGGAGGGTAGAGTAGAAAGAGACAGAGATGGGGAGGGAGAGAGCGAAGCAAATCCAGAATTGTCCAAATCCAGATCCGAATCCCTGGAAGGTTCTGGGAATCCACGAATCTCACAAATCTTGAATCTTTCACATCCTTTCTTTAAAAAGGGTTTTAAAAGTGATTGTCCACTCTGCATGTCCCTGCAGGCTGCCTCCAAAGGACCCGCACTGGCAGCAGTGGTGGGGGTGCGGAGAAGGGGCAGTGGCCCTCTTTTCACACCCCTGCTGCAGTGAGCTCAGGCTCTGGGGTGTGCAGGAATCTACTCGCCCCTGAGAGCCTGATCCCAGGTGCCTGCGTGAGCTCAGGCCCCCCAGGCATGCAGGAGCAAGGCCATTGCCGGCCCTACGCGCCCCGGCAGGGGGCTGATCCTGGGTGCTCACGCGAGCACAGGCTCTGGTGTGCCCTGCACACTGCTCCTGCACAGAGGGCTGGAATGTGAGGGGGATGGGGGGCAGTGGGCACTTCCGGATTCGAAAGATTCCATTTGCCTATTTTGCCCTGGGGATTCGGATCCACGAATCTCAAATCCTTACCAAGGATTCGGTTGCCCATCCCTAGAAGCTCCAATCACTATTGGTTTCTATCAACGTTTGACTATCTATTTACAGCTGGAGTTGTGAGCAAAATAACCAAACAAATATAATAAAATAAAATAAAAAGTTGGTGCTGATTTTATTTTAGGAACAGAGGTTATATGTAGTGACTGTTGTCTTCCCATACCGTATAATCTTTAGTTCTTTATTTTTCTTTTTTTTAAAAAAATCAGCATCTAAAACTCCTCAAAAAGAAATCATGGGAAGCTGCTGCTATAGAAAGTCAGATTCACCTCTTCCTTCTTATGTCATACTTCTGTTATTAAATTACAGCAATAAGCCTGAGTCTAAGGGGCAGAGTCCAGGTTGATGAATATTTCAGTCTCACAGGGAAATATCTGCCATTTCACTTTTTCCCTACAGAACGCTGTAACTATGGCTAAACTTTTTCCCCCAGTGCGATCCTTCCCTTTGTCTCTGCCTGTTCCTTTTGCAAGCATTTTGCCAGTTAAAAGGTGCTTATGCACAATACAATAGAGACAGGAAAATATCTCAGTCTGATCCTGACACTTAGCTGCATTTTCTTCCCATTTTGTTTCATACTGGGTTTAGTGACCTTGTGTGTGTGTGTGTGTGTGTGTGTGTGTGTGTGTGTGTGTGTGTAATTGGTACAGCATGTAGAAACTGAATGTTTAAAGAATTGATAGGGTCCCACCTCATGAAAATATTCAAATCAGATGCTCATGAATGGTTAGTCTCATTCATATATGCAGCCTAAAAAAGCATTGCTCTCCCTCTAGCTCACATGCTCCCAGGAGGACGGAAAACTTGACCCTTGGTTTCAAATCTAGCCCTTTCAAGGTCCCAATTTGGCCCTCTGGGATTCCCCACATGTCCACAGCCCCTTCTTCATGACACTGTTGTTGAATGCTTTCCCGGGTTTTGTACTCCTTTCTCCTCCTAAAAATGTATCACCTCAATCATAATTATTGGCAATAAGAGCTGTAAGTACAAAAATGCTGTTGTTGGTTTGTTTCGTCCCACCCATCTGTCTTCTGTCTTTAGCCCTGCCAATAACTCAGATGTGAATTCACGTTCTGGGCTAGAACTTTAGAAAGATTCTCTTCCTCTTCACAATGATCTTTGGTTACCTGGGGTCTGTCCTGGATAAAGAGTTCAGAAGGTGTACAACAGAGTTTTGCATTGGTCATAGTCTTAAGAAGCTGCTTAGTACAAAGCCACAGACATAGTTGGATTAGTCTCGCCGAAGAGATACACTATTTTCAGGTTATGGCTAATAATGTCATGAGAAAGAAACACACATGATCACTGATTCTTGAGAAAATTCTTGAGAATTCTTGAGAAAATATAAAATCCAAATGTGTTCTAGAACTGTCTTCAGCCTTAAGCAAGTGATAGGCCCTTTCTTCACGGGGAGGGGGGCGAAACAGGGCGGCGCACTCAGGGCGGAGCTTACCGCATAGTGGGTTGCTCTGTCCCTGCGCGGAGCATGGATTCGCCGTTCTAAACGCCACCAAATTTCGGCGGCGTTCGGCAGCGTTCGGCAGCATTCGGCGGTGCTTGGTGGCACCCAAAATGGCGGACGGTGGCTTCCGGCAGCACTCTGCCGATCAGGGCAGTGCGCCATCCAGAATCCCACCTCCGGGCAGATCTGCAGGGCCGCGCTACCGCGTCTCTGCAGTTCTTCACCGGGGGCTGCCACGGAGCAGTGCAGGCGAGTTTCGTAAAAACCACTTGCGAAGGTGGTTTTTATAAAACTCGCAGCGCCACCCCTGTGGCTGCGCTAGGGCAGTCTGAGGTGTAGAGCCTCGCTTTTTCAAACTGCTCTAGCGCACCCCGCAGTGAGGAAGACCTCCTGGAGAAGTTGCCCTAGCGTGGGTAATATGCCCATGTGGAAACGGTCATAGGGTCAGGGTTCCGCCCCCCCGTAATTGTTTCATTCTCCTTTGAAGCACAATGTTTACCTCAAAACTGTTGAAGCAAAATGTTTACATCTGGGGAACTCCTACACAGCAAAGATCCCAAAGCCCAAGGTGTGAAACATTATCTGTATTAGACTTGTGAAGATTCTGCTTCTTTGTCCTTAAATTACTTCAATAGGGTGCTGGAACTGGACTGAAATGTCACACTCTTATTGCTTATTTTTTTCCTTCCCAGAACAGAGATTTCCTTGCATGGTTTGATTGTACTATCTGCTAACAAGCTGTGAGGACTAGGAAGTGAAAGATAAACATGTTTCCTCTAACTCCTGTGTTGGAAAGGTCTACTCCAGGGCAAATTATACACTGCAGTATAAACTCTATGGGGCCTAAACATCCTACAAGCACCAGATGCCATCTGATCTTGTAAGCTAAGAAGGGTCAGCAAATAACAGATGCTATAGGCTGTAATTCAGAGGAAGGAAATGGCCAAACCATCTCTGAGTATTCCTTGCCTAGGAAAATCCCATTAAATTCTTGGGGCCACCAGAAGTTGACAGGCAACTTGAAGGCACATAGATGCACACTTAAGCTGTTTCCGCACTAGAGGCCATTAATGTGTTATACTGTTATAATGGTGGCATTGGCATTTGTGCAATGCCATCAGGTTAATGACACTCTTTTCTGCACTCTTCCCCCTTAAGTGGATGGGTAGTGGTATTGCCACCAGTCTTCCTTCCGCATTACAGCTTCCTTGGCTACTCCCATCACCCGCCTTCACCCTGCCCCACTGCCCTGATTGGGTAGGTGTTTTTTTTTAAGCTGTACTAACACAGCAATGTTGTAACAGCATGATATGCCAGTATACTAGTGCACTTTTGCCCTATACTGTTTAAAAATGTGTTAAAAAATAAAACGTTTTTACTCCAAGGAGACATTTAAAATAAACAGGGAGAGGTGATGGGAAGTTACCATACCATAGGAGTCACTGGAGGAGGGATGAGCTGGGCATGCTCACAGCTCACTCACTGCTGAATTCACCATAACAGGAAACGCTATGAAGTGCTATAACAATACCACATTATGCCAGCTGATGGGATTGAAGGAGGCTCTTAACAGACTTTTTCTGGAAATAGAATATGGTGATTTGGTGACACTTGGGACAGGATAGCAGCTGGATCGCAATAATGTCATGCAGAGGTACAGCCCCTGGATCAGTAGCAACCTGTTGCAATAGTGTTATAGCGACGTTATGAGGAAATGGCCATGGCTTAAAAGTGCATCAATGTCAGCAAGAGCCTGAGGGAAATAATACATCATGAACATCCAGTATCTCAAGACCCCACACCATGGCCCTTTCCACACCGAGGAGGTGGACACGTGGGGAAACGGGGCAGCGCACGCGGGGACGGAGCTTACCGTGAAGCGGGAGGCTCCGTCCCTGCGGGGAGCAGCGCAAATTCATCACTCTGCACAGTAGTGGTTTTCGGCGGTGCTCGGTGGAGCCCAGCGGCTTCCGGCGGCGCTCCGCCCCCGGACAGCTCTGCAGGGACACGCTACCACTTCCATGCAGTTCTGCACAGGGCACCGCGATGGAGTAGTGCGCGCAAGGTTTTATAAAAACCACTTGAAAGGTGATTTTTATAAAACACGGAGCACCACCCACGTGGCCACGCAAGGGCGGTGTGAGGTTTAGAAACTCCCTTTTTTTGTCTGCCCTAGCGCACCTCGAGGTGAAGACGACCTCCGTGTCCGGTTGTTGCACCGCGGGGTTTTACCCCCGTGTGGAAATGGTCCATGACTGGAATAGTACTCAAAAGAACCAGAAAATCTATATGTGTAGAAGCACAGCTTTGAAAACAAAACAAAATAATAATTTGTTCAGAGTGAATAACATGGTTAACAGGCTGTTGATTAAGCTCAAAGAGAAATGGTTTAGTGAGTTGAGTACATTTAGCTTGGAGAAGAGAAGACTGAAATGTGATAGACTAGCTGTCTTCCGTTATCTGAAGGGCTGTGGCATCCTGTGGAAGGTTAGCAAGCTTATCTTCTGCTGCTGCAAAGCGATGGATTCAAATTACAGAAAGGAAATTCTGACTAAACATTAGGAAGAACATCTTAACAGTAAAAGCTGTGTGACAAGATGGTCTGCCTCAAAGGTGAACTCTTCTTCACTGTGGTTTTTAAGACCATTTCTGAACCCCACTGTTATAGTGATATTATTCCACTTTCAACATCCTATGGAATCCTGGGGTTTGCAGGGTTTTTTTTGGGGGGGGGCTTTAGAATTCTCAGCCAGAGAGCTCTTTGGCCTCAGTAATAACTGCAAATCCCAGAATTCCACAGGATGTTGAAAGAGGAAAATAGCACTATCACAGTGTAGGACAGAAATGGCCTAAAAGGAAGTTAAATGACAGTCTGCCAAGAACACTTTAGGTTTGTATACCTACATGGGCAGATTGCTAAACTACATTACCATTAGGTGTTCTTTACATCACTATAATTCTATAACTTTATGATTGTAACTCATTTGAGTCTTCGGTGCAGCATCTTAAATCTAGGAGTCAAATGGTGAAGGCATCATGAATGGATGCAATGAGATCTATCAAACTCTGGTGTAATTATGTGAGTGATTTAAATGCTTCCCCTAAAACTGAAATAAAACAGCAAGCTCAGCATTTAAATTTTTTCTTTCTTTTTTTAATTCCACCCTAGCTACAGCAAACAGAACTGTAACTAACCTTGTCCTTTTGTGCCACACACATATCAAATTGAGACTATTATAAATCAGACAGGCATTTGCACATGTACATTCAAAGCACCATATTCTAGATAATTGTTGTTCAGCTCTCCTTTTCCTTTTGAAATTGGGAATGTCAAGTCTCATTATGTAACATGAGTTGAACAGCATAATTCAATTGGCAGTCTGTAGAATTATAATGTATCTATTTCCTCCCTCTGAGAATTACTATTTATCTTAAGCTAAGGGTTATTCTTAAAATGCATGACACTACTTGTGAGAGATCCACTACATTGACACCTGTTTGGGAAGGGAGATCAGGGAGATAAAATCAGTGAATGGTAGCCATATTGTACCTGTTAAAACCTCAGGAATTCAAAGCTGTGCATTTAAGAATAACGCTAAGCATCCATCCACCTAATAAATCTGCCAACTTTTGCCATCCATGAATTCTCAAGTTATGTTAATTTCAATTTATTTTCATTGCAAGTATGAAGAAATGTGTGAAGTTGGATGAATTCCGATTAAAAAAAAAATCAACTGAGTGTTGGAGTCCATTTTCTGTCTCACGTCTTGGCTCTGAAATATATTAATAATACGTGAGTGAGAATGTGTACAGTGACTAAGTATGTACATAACCAGCCTGCATAGCCAAAGATTCCAGGATGAGATGCAAATATAAATGAATTTCAATGGCTTTTGAATCTCAGAACTTGTTTCTGTTCCTTAGGCCATGTCCACACTACACTGTTATAGTGCTGTTATTCCACTTTCAACATCCTGTGGAATTCTGGGGTTTGCAGGTCAGGGAGGGGCCTTTAGGATTCTCAGCCAGAGAGCTCTTTGGCCTCAGTAAACTACAAACCCCAGAATTCCACAGGATGTTGAAAGTGGAATAACAGCACTATAGCAGCGTAGTGTGGACATGGCCTTCCTGTTATTATTCAGTTCAGTTACAGCCTAACTGGTTTATCAAATCCCTCAAAAGTGCAGATATACATTCCAGCCCTGTCCTTCAGAGGTGCAGAGTCCTAAAATCCAACTATATCCACAAAGGGGAAAACGTATGGGCATGTTGGTAGATCCAATATAGGGGAATAGACCTTTTTTTTACACTTTTTGCAAACAAAATCTGTACTGTGTATTTATCTCTATATGTTCATTTCAGCTTAACAGCACTTGTTCCTGTGAAGAAGACAGATATCTGAAATGTAACAGTGAAATCATTCTCTTAGGAGAAACTTCTCGGTTGCATTGAGCTTCGCACAAATTGATTTGTAAATAAACTCCACTTGTTAAAATCTACCATATGAGAAACACAGCTGGAAGAACTCAAAATAGTAACATTATCCCATAGAGAATACTTTCTTAAATCAATTCAGTCTTCCCTCATGTGATAAAAGTATATTCTGTCTACATTTTCACTAATGTTATCAAATAGCTGGGGAGGGTTTAACTCAAATATTGATTGTAACTATCAATTTCCTTAACAAAGGAAAGACAGAATCTCTGTAGAAAATGAGTAACTCTGCAATGGGCTTGATGCCGGCAGTGGTGGACTGCAGCTGAAATACATAGGCTTCAATTTTGTTCACCTCTGGTGGTGTAAAATATTCTGTAAATGTAAGGGATTCCCTGCTGCAGTTGTGGCACAATTAGGGATAACCATCCTGAAAATGCGACTTCTATTTGCTCAGTGAGATTATGAATACTTCCATTTGTGCACACCAAAACTATCAAATTGCTCAAACTGTGGTTTGTGGTACGAGTAGCAGGATCCTAGCTACAGACTGCTGATCCAAGAGTAAAATCTGACCAGTGTTCTTTCATTCTGTGGGCTGGATCTAGACTTAGGCCATTTCTGCCCTACACTGTTTTAGTGCTATTATTCCCCTTTCAACATCCTGTGGAGTTCTGGGGTTTGTAGTTTACTGAGGCCAAAGAGCTCTCTGGCTGAGAATCCTAAACACCCCTCCCTAAACTGTAAACCCCCAGATTCCATAGGAGGATGAAAGTGGAATAATAACACTAACAGTGTAGTGTGTAAATGCCCTTAGTAATGCTCAGAGAAGGCCTATTGAAATCACTAACCTAAGTCAAATTGCTGGTCCCAACTAGAATAGACCATTGTAAATCAATGAGATTTACATAGATTTTATTTTACCATTTAGTGGTTGATTCCGTGTGTCTACACAGTGGGAATTACAGATGGGTTTAGGACAATGGGATTTAGGTAAATCATGGCAACTGAGTCCCATTGACTATGGAATGGGTTCATGCTAAAGGTATGTAACTCAGGTGTGCTCCTAGATCTGTTCCTGTCACTGGAAGCCCAAGTAGATTGTGTGGCTCAGGGTGCCTGATGCCAGCTTTGACTGATGTACCACCTGCAGCCTTTCATGGACAGAAATAACCTAGCCACAGTAATCCACACATTGGTAAACTTTTGATTAGAGTACTGCAGTGTGCTCTTTGTAGGGCTGCCCTTGAAGAAGACTCAGAAGGAGCAGCTAGTGCAAAATGCATTATCTCAACTGGTGACTGGAGTATCATATACACATCATATAATGCCCATCTTAAAAGAATGGCACCAGCTGACAATATGTTTCTGGTCTTAATTCAAGGTGTTTGTGGTAACATTTAATCCCCTAAAAGGCTTGGGACCTTGATACTTGAGGGACCACGTCTCCCTTTATGTGCCTGCCTGAGGATTAAGATATGCTGGAGTCCCCCCTCCGTGTCCTACCAGTGAGGTCAATATATGGTGTTGGGAGATGGCAGCCATCGCATCTGAACTGTGGAATGGTCTCCTCCTAAAGATTCAGCTGGTACCAACACTCATGTCATTTAGCCACCAAGTTAAAACTTGGTTGTTTACCAAAGTCTTTGGGCCTCATGAATACAAACCAAGGACTGTCTTACACAATTTTGAGAACTTTAATTTTTTTAAAAAAGACATCTGTTTTTAACTCATTAAAATTTTTAGTATGTGTTTAGCTTATTTAAATTATTTTACTCTTTTTTTACTGTGCTTATTCTATTTTAATGCTATTTGTAAGCAGTCTTGAGATCTCTTGATATAGGGTGGGGTATAAATATTTTTAAGTAACTAAATTAAATAAAACCAGCCAGAATGGATGATGCATCTCAGAGCTTGGAAAATTACATTTAGGAAGTAAGTGCTAAAAGTTATGGTCTCTTCCTTCTCTTCAGTCTTCAGCCCTTGGAGTTGCTGGAAAAATATATTCTGAAAGGTTACCTAACCCACTGGAGCACATTTTTGGGATGCATGGGGCAGCAATGGGAAGGACCCTCACTTCACTGGATTCTACTGTTCCACTAGCATAGGATGCTACCCCTAATTTCAATACCATGTCATGCCCAGAAGTTTTGCATATCTTAAAAAGTTAAGATCTTTTTTAAAAATATTGCTTCTCTCCCTCCCCCAAAAAATCTGAGCGCTACAAGCTGTGCAAATGCACTCTCTTTCTGTCTACTTCATCATCACCTCAATACCAAAAAAGGCGAATGAAGCACATTATAAGCCAGCACTTGAACCACGTGATATTATTCCTAGACTATTTAGTAACCAGAACTTGGAAGGGTAACTTTTTTTGCGCTAGCGACTCCCAGCATCATCCAACCAGTGGCCATGCTGGCTAAGGAATTCTGGAAGCTGTAATCCAAAAAAGTAACATTTTCCATGTTCCGTTCATAACTATGAAAAAAACAAAAAAAGTTTCAGCTGCCTTACAAGAGAAATGAAGTGATTCCTTGTTAAAGTATACTCATTGACTAATGTGGCTGCTGTTTTGCTACTGGAACAAAGGAACTAACTACATGTAATTGTAGTTGACAATTCACATGTAATTGTCAATTAATTATTTATAAGCAAACAGTTGCTTCCAAGTTCTGATTCATCTATCCCTATCTTCTTGCACTTCAGTCCTTCATCTACACAAAATTAAGATCACTGGCAATCGCTTGCTGTGCCTTTCCTGCATAAGTGAGCAAATATGTTTTAATAGGACTCCTATCTCAGAATAATTCAGAAAAACATTGCAAAACTTTAAAAGCCATAAGGGATATTTTAATGCATTTCTTCCATACCGGAGCTAAAGCTGCTTTTAAAAATGTCCTTGTCAAATGAAGCTTTGTATGGATAGTGTGCATGCAAGAAAGTGAAAAATTAAAATTAGTAAACTTATTCTATTAGATATTTCAGGAGACATGATTTTCCATCCTGTTGGCTCTTCAAATCCAGCATTTTGACTAAATTCCTTTCCTTTCTTTTATTTTCTTTCTTTTTTTTAAGAGAGCATACAGCACATGCTATTTGAACACATTTTGCTTCAGGCTAGAAGTTTCTGGACTGTAAAGGATACAAGAGACAGAGACAAATGAGTTTTCCCCCTCAGCAATGGATAATGTATTTGGAACAGATGTTTTTCAGATATCTGAATTATCCTTCTAACAGTTATATTTTCTAACAGGGCAATTTCTGTTTCTCATAAGGATTCAGTAAGTCAGTGATCTACTTATGAGACTTATCCTTGAAGATTATTTGAATAAAGACAGATGCATGGTTTCTGTTCTTGTTGTTCACAGAAAGATAACTATGCACATACCAAATATTACACTACTGAAGGGAGTGCTGCAATTCATGGTGGAGGCCCTCAAAGAGTTGAGTAAGGGAGAATTTTGTTTGGTTCACATTTGTACTTCTGGAATCAATATGTGAACTAGAATACTGATATTCTTAGACTCTTGCACTACTCAGAATTTATTGATGCATTTCTTTGAAAACAAAGAAACAAGAATACATATTGTGGTGGTATATTGAGTATTGTACTATGAGCATTGTACTATGACTTTGGAGATCCAATCTCCAGCCATGGAAACCCACTGAGTTACCTTGGACAAGTCACACTTTCTCAGCCTCAGAAGAAGGCAAATACATCCTCCCTCTGAAAAAATCTTGCAAACAAAACTCCATAATAGGGTTGCATTAGGGTTGCCATAAGCTGGTAATGCTTGAAGGCACACAACAACAACAACGAGGGAAATCTTCAAAGAAAATGCATCTATTCACAGTACAAAATTATGAAGTCCTAATCCAGTGAGAGTTTTATATAGGGGCTGCTTGCAAAAACAAAACAAAAAAAACTGCATATAAAAATGGGGTACTAAAACAGAGTGTTTTAGCTATCATGTTTTAATGTACAGTATTAGCTGCTTTCACATGGAGGAAAATCAGAATATTAAACCAACAAACAAACAAACACATTGAGAGAAATACATGCAAAATGCATATAAATGTCCACACAGATTTTATTTTTTTAAAAACACAAATTGATGCTGATATGAGCAATAGCATATCTCAGCTCAACAGTGCCTAGGGTAAGCATGGAAGTTGCCCCCCTAGGAGCTGCTGCTGCTGTCACTGCCCCTCCCCACTGAGCCAGGAAAGACCCTGTAGGGGGCAGTGGCAGGGGGTGGCAGCGGTGGCAGTGGTGCTTAGGAGGGCTGCTGCTGCTGCTGCTGCTGCTGCCAACCCCCCAGGCCAGAAGGACCCCGGTGGGGGTGGGGGTAGCAGCGGGCCAGGCCCAGGTGGGAGGGTGGGGGGTCCAGCTCTCTTTCGCATCCTGGTACTGGCACCCAGAGCATGTGCCCCAGTTGCCTCACCCAAGATTAGCTTCTGGATATGAGATGGAATGAACTAAAATTAATAAAATAAAATAAAAATAAAAATTGGAAACTGACATAAACCAAAAGCTACAGAATTATGGACCACCAAGGATCACATCAATGCTGGTTAGGAAAGGAGCCTAACTGTATGTTCCATTGGAAAAACTGATTCTTGGAAATTGATACATGGATGGCAGGTGACAGAGAGTAAACGTAATGTTACATCCTAGAAGAGCTCACTGTAGAGCACTTCTCCCTATATATACCTGTCCGAGGATTGTGGTCTGCAGGAGAAGTTCTCTTTGGCACCCCACCAGTGGGTACAAGACACTGTCGGGGTGTGGGAGAGAAGGCCTTTTCAGTTGTGGCACCCTGGTTGTGGAATGCCCTCCACAACTAGAATGCCCAGTTGGCAACAAAACTGGTCTTAGTCTGGTGCCAAATAACACTGCTTTTTAGGGAGCCTTTGGAGCATTATTGATTTTTTTTAAAATCTCCAAATGGTTTATTATTCTTAATTCTTTTAAACTGTTTTAATGGACTTTAATTGGCTTTTTTAAAATTGTAAGTTTTTAAAATATGCTTTTAGCCTCCTTAAATTAGTCTTTACTATCATGCTGATTAAATTAGTAAAAATGATTTTATTGTATGCCACCTTGAAATTGTATGATATGTGGATGTGGATGTGTCTTTAAGTCTCCTGTTGACTTATGGTGACCCCATGAATTTCATAGTGTTTGCTGAGGCTAGGAATACTCAGAGGTGGTTTTGCCAGTTCCTTCCTCTGAAATATAGTCTACAGCATGTGGTATTCATTGGTGGTCTCCCATCCAGGTACTAACCAGGGCTGACCCTGCTTAATTTTCAAGATAAGACAGGATCTGGAATCTTTAAGGCATTCAGGCCCTTGAGATTCTATGACACAAGGTGGGATATAAATATTAAAAAATGAAAAAATCTAAATTAAATTAAAATAAAATAAAATAAAACATGGCAAACTCAAATAGGATACAAGGTAACCTGCAGTATTGATGCAGCTGCTCCTCTCAACCAATTTTTGATGATAATTATGCACTTGTATCTGGTGTAACATAGTAAACTAGATACTAAGATATTGAGGGAACAATTAAATTGACAGTTTTCCATGTACACAAAAGACTAAGGACCTTTCTGCACTATGCTGTTATAGTGCTATTATTCCACTTTCAACATCCTGCGGAATTCTGGGGTTTGTAGTTTACTGAGGCCAAAGAGCTCTCTGGCTGAGAATTTTAAATGCCCCTCGCTAAAGTGCAAACCCCAGGACTCCATAGGATGTTGAAAGTGGAATAACAGCACTATAACAGTGTAGCATGGAAAGGCCATAAGGCACTTAGGCCCCTTTCCACAAGTTACCTTATCTCCTTGCCTTGCAGTTCTGATCCCAGCAGTGCCTTTGGCAGGAAGGGGATGCAACAGGAATGCTCCCCTCCACACTGGACTGGCTCCCTGTGGAAAGGAGAGCAAGGGACATGCCTCTTCCTCCTGCAGCACAGCGGGGCTCTTTCCTATGCTGTGCTGGGGTAGAAGCTCCTCCATTGCACTTTTAGACTTTTGCAGGGCAGGAAAGTACGGGAGCATCATGCAATAGAGGGCCATTGATGGAGAAAATACCACAGTGATTTACTCCATGATTGTGCCAGCTGGTGAAGCAAGAAGGACAAGACTGCAACAACATCTTGCAGAAGTGTTGTTGTGGCCCAACTCTTCTTGCGTCCCCATGCTGGGATACCATGTCCATGTGGAAAGGGTCTTAGACTCTATATTTTGTAATAACAACAACCGGTAGTTCATGGCATGCTCTCTTGGTTGATGTGCTTGTTTAATAACATCTGTTCTTTATTTTACAGTTACATGACTCTGATTTCAGGAAAGAAAGAAAATACACATTTGGTGATGGCCTGAATCAAATGAGATACAATAGAGCCATCAGATCAATTGCTGCATGGTAAACCAACATATATGCGAACCTCATGGATTAATTGGGCTACACTAATTAAGCATAGCTATTGAATTCAGGCCAGTATGGAGGAAATCATGCAACTTTCCTGATACAGGGGGTTGCAGCTAGAAGAATTCCTCACTATTGATTATGGCAGGAGAGGGCCCCTAGGACCTGAAATCAAATCACATTTGGAGGGCAGCAAGATACCCATCATTAATGTAAATATTTGAAAAATGCTCAAAAAATGCTGCAAACATTTCTAAATGTCAAGCAAACATACCTAAAATCAATGAGACACACATCATTTCATGTGTTCATTAATGTTTTATTTTCAAAATGCATGTAAAAATATATTTACATTATTTTCTAGTATAGAATGGAATTTACGTGGGAAAAAGATTAGTCCACACAAACAGATTTGACAGATCTTCCCATCCATAACATTGATTATAAAAACCTGACATTCATCTCATATACAAAATTCAATTCAAGTAATATTTAATTCAATTAAATACAGTCTTGGCTTGCATTCAGCACCAGAATTAAGAGAAGATTCCCTCAACAAGGTATTTCAATAATAGTTGATGAGTTTATCTGCAAGATGCTATTTTTGAGGCCTTGTTTTTCCCATGAGATTTTTGGTACAGAGATATTAACAGATAATAATATCGCTAACATAGTCAAGTCTGTGTTTTCTGTTTTGCCACAGAACCTGAAGGAAAATTGGAAAGGCTAATTTTTTCTTGTGCTTCTATTGCATTGTTGAACCACAGAAATGTAGTAATTACTGAATATTTTTATACGTTGTATATGTGGTTTATTTGATATCATTAATAACTCCTATTAAAACAAAAGAAAAAAAGTTAAAAATCTCTTTTTTTCCTCACATTGCCAAGCAATTCTCTCCACTCAAATGTCTATTTCACCTTACAGATCTGTGTATAGTTTTGACAACTGTGTGATATTTTCATGGTTAATATTACTCAGGCTTTAGTTTATTTACTTTCTAGCTTTGGAAAAAAAAATAGAAAACAAGTATTACAGATTTCTTTATTTATATAATACCAATTATATACAGTGATCAATGCAATTTTTCAGAGAAGTCACACCAAGGAATATTGTATGATTTAAGTTTGGAGAACTGATATCATAGATAAAATGTTATTAAGACTTACATTGTTGATATTCTTAAAGTTTAAAACATGTGCTTAAACCACCACTGGGGATTTAGAAATTAACTAATTTTTTTTAAAAAACCATACAAAACATTTATTGTTGGGGTAATAAATTCAATAATATGGAAGAGAATAACAGTGATAATGTAGCGTTATAGCGAATTCTTTACTAGTTTTCTTCTCAAAGAGAGCAACAGGTAATTTTAACTGTTTCTTTTTATGAGGAAAACATATTTTTAAGTTTATTCAGAATTCAGAATTTATTCTGCACAAAATAATATTATCTTCTGCACAGAACGTATTGTTTTCTGTGCAGAAAATTTTCTGTGCTGCACAAAACAACCATGCAAAATTTTTGCACAGAATAAGTCCTGAGCCATGAAATTCTTGTCAGTTCCAATATTCTCCTTATCAGGATTTTCTGACACTGAAAAAACACATTTTTCAACTGTATCTCAAATATTTTCAAATATTATTTTTATCTTCTCATGTTATCATTCTTACCAGTCCAATAAGTGCATGATTAAGGCATACTTCGTGACCTTATTACAAATCTCTTTGTGTTAGCAATTTGTTAGGTACTTATTTAGCCAAAGCAATTGCTGTGGCTTACAATATGGAAGGTAGTGGGGGAACAACCAAATAATTTTTTAAAAATGGCAAAGTCAGAATATGACACAGCAGAATCAAAATACTCACACAATAGTAAACAATGCTGACATCCTAAATATATGCACATCCCTTTTCTAAATATGGTACATTGTCCATCTTGATTAAATAACCTAATATGTATACAATACTCTTTATTTTAGTTTATTTTTATGTGTAAAATGTATATTCCATTCCGAATTGAAATATTGTTTTCAGGATGTCTTGCAAAAGAGCAGAATAGCAAAGAATAGAACAAGAAGAATTATTAAATAAAACATTAAAAGCTCATGGTAGAAGATTAAAAACACCAATCAATAACAGTTCACAAGAAGATCTTTGCCTGGTTCTGAAACAAAAGCAAAAGAGGTTCCAGTTGGGCTTCCTTGGAGGGGGTTGGCTTTATAAATTCCCCACACAAAGGAATCACATTCTTTCACTAATGTTACTTAGACCCTTTCCATACCTTACCTTTTGGCAGGGGTGCCCAATATGGAGCCTAGCATTGGCCCTGCCAGGAGGCAAGCATAACAGCAGTGCTCCTCTTTGCACACGTTGCCTCCACGATAAAGGAAGTATGATGGCCCTGCCTCTTCCTTCCTTCTGCAACGCAGCTGGGTATTTTCCCAGGCTGCACCGGGGCAGGAAGTACAGCTGTTGCAGCTCCTGGGCTTCTGCATGACAAGTAAGTCCACGATGGTGGCGTGATCATGGGTCACTGACAGGGAAAACCTGACAATGATTTACTCTGTGATTGTGCTGGCTAGGAACAAGAGATGGACGGGATTAGGACAACATCATATAAAACTCTTGTTGCTGTCCCGTCTTGCTCCTGTCCTTATGACGGGTTGGGAGGGTCATGTGGAAAGAGCCTCAGAGTGGTGAGCAATCTGGAGAAGAGCCTTAGATGTAGACTTCAACATATGAGGGAGTTTATGGTCCAGTAAATATTTACGTTTTCTGAAGAGCTTGAGCGCTTACATTCTGAACTGAAACTGGAGGCAAACTGGGGACAAATGAAGTTATTGCAAAAGTAGCATGATATAACCCCAGCTCCTAGTTTCTGTTAGCAGTAAATCTGTGCAAGTGCCCCCCCAGCCTAATTTGTTGAGTTGGATTCACTCTTCATTATAGACTTAATCTGGCCCAATTTAGACAGTTTTCATGGTGCTCCCCCTTTTTTATATTGGAAAACACAATTGCCATAACTTGTTTTCCTTCTTCACTAATGAGCAATGGTATTTCTAGACATAGTAGAGTATTTTATCTCTACTCAGTTACAGGCACATAAGTTCGTGGGCTTTGTGTCAATAAACATTTGCCAAATAAAAGTAACTATTCACAGAACATTTGTGAGTACTCAAACTATATTCTCGACTTTGGTATGTAACTAACAAGACAGATAAGAAAAAAAAGTTCTTTTTTAAAAAAAAAAGGAAAGGAAGAAAGGAAAAACATATTAAGCAATACAGATTGAAATCAAACCCAAACTCAACTTTGGAAAGAGATCTTGGATGGAGCAAGGTAATATGTGAGATGCCAGTGTCTAATAAAACTGTGGCCCTTTCCACATGGACATGGCATCCCAGCACAGGGACACGAAAGGAGCAGGACCACAGCAACACTTCTGAAAGATGTCATCACAGTCCCGTCCTTCTCGTGTTGCCAGATGGTGTAATTGTGGGGTAAATTGTTGACAGACTTTCTCCTTTCATGACCCCTGATGGCACAATGCTCCACACTTGCCTGATATGAGGAAAGGCCAGAAGAGTTTTCTTCCCCAGTGCAGCATGGGAAAGAGCCCAACTGCACTGTGGAAGGAAGTGGTGTGTCCCTCATGCTTCCTCTTGCAGGGAGCCAGTCTGGTGCGGAGGGGAGCATTCCTCTTGCGCTCCCTTCCACCCAAAGATGCTGCTGGAATTACACCCACAGGGCAACAGGAAAAGGTAGGGTGCGGCAAGGGCCTATGATTAAAGTAATGCTGTTGCCAGAACTAAAACAAGCTAAATATACACTAGAAAGAATGGCAAATAATTGGAATTGGAGGTTTATACTAGTTGAAGGAAGGAACACAAGCTACAGTAAACCAACTTGCTTGAAAAGCCCTTTCAATTTTTTTTTTCTGCTCACATAGAAGTAGAAAAAGAGCACCAGCCTTTCCCCTTAGACACTTTGATTGGATAGAGCCACTGAGATTTTTGGTCCACACTGCAATCTAGATAACATTAATATGGTATGATATACTAAATTCCATTTTAACCACTTCCTTGGAAATGTAGTGTGGTTCACTGGAACAGACACATGGGCTCTTTCTGCACGGCATTTGCAATGAGAAAGGGTGCCTGGAGCATTGTGTGATTGTGAGGAGCGATCTGCATGATGCACTTACAATCGTGCAATGCCCCAGGGGCTGGTAGGTGCTGATCGCACACCTTTTCATTTTCAGCTAGCAGCCAAAAATGGTGCGCGATTGCACATTGCTCCCGGGCCCCGCATGCACTTCCTTGTGTGCAGAGCCTCCAGAGCCATGGCAGTCACACTTCCTGCTCCAATGCATCCTGGGAAACTCCCAAGCTGCACTGTGGAAGGAAGAGGAGGGGCTCTCGCGTGAGCAGGCAGCTTGTGTGGAGCTGAAGCAGCAGGGACGCAAGAGCCTCTCACCGGAGGCTGCTTGAGCGATCCCCACATCCCAGCACCAGAAAAAGGTAAGGTGCGGAAAGGGCCATGAAGTCAATAATAATGGTGCTTTCTGCACAATGTCATCATCCTGCCACAACAACAGATTGTTGCTGTTCCAGGAGTCATGTTGCTACACAACACCATCACTGTCAGGCTGCTATGCCATTCTCAAGCACTGGAAATCAGCCCTATTACATTTCCAGAAAAAAATCCATTAAGAGCCTCTTTTAGAACTACCATCCAGTCAGCTGGTTTAGCGTGGTTCTATAATAGCACTTGATAGTGCTTCCTGTTTGGAATCTATCAACTCTTTGTGCTTGTTTTACATTTCTCCTTTAAGTTAATTTTTAAAAAAATTAAAATTAAATTAAATTAAAATTAAAAAAAATAATACTTTTTTTTAGCATTACAGTGCAAAAATGCAATAGTTTACTGGCATGTGATAACACTGCAACATCTGCACTAGTAGGGCTTACAAAAAAAAGAAACCCTGACCAATCAGGAGCTGTGGGTTGGGGAAAAGGCAGGGAAAGGGAATGGCCAATGAACCTGTAGTGTAGAGGGAACACTGGTGGCAACACTGCTACACATCCACTTAAGACAAAAGGGTATGATAGAGCGCATCCCTAACCTGTCACTGTCGCAGAAATGGCCATGCTGCAACTGTAATGGAACAACCCACTATTGAGGTATGGTGCAGAAAGGGCCGATGAAGCCATGTGATGCAACTGAAGCTGCTTTTCTTCACTACAGCTACCCAGTTAAGAATCTATACCAGCTGCACACAGTAAGAAATTTGAAAGGGACCTTTGTCAGTGAAGAATACTGAGCTAAACAGACTTTTCTTCTGACCCAACACGGGTCTTTTTATCTTGCCTTTCTTCCTTGAGGAGTTTCAACTGTCTCATATGCATATATTAGCTAGATCCAAAGATACTAGGGATGAGAAAGCATATTCAAAAATATTTTTAAAATTTGTCAAGAACTGTTTCTCAATTATTGGGAAATGCTGATGAATCTTGCATTGACAAAATAAAAAAGCCACATGATAGATAGATAGATAGATAGATAGATAGATAGATAGATAGATAGATAGAAAGATAGGAAAGGAAAAAAATCTCTGTAATTTTTGGACTTATTCTATGCATGGGATTTTTTTTTTCTCAGAAAATAACAGCATTGGGAGAGATACATGTGCTATGTAAGTAGATCTCCATTCGCTGTGTATCCCAATGTTAACCCCCCAAAACCCACTTTGCAACCAGTGAAGACCCCTTCCCAACAGGGCTATTTCCATATTCTTAGAGAATGGGGATACATTCAACCATTTTCCTGTAGTTGACTGCACTACAATGCCATAATTTGCAGAGACCACCCCAAGAACCCCAAGAGATTCTTGTGGATTACTTGGGGGTGTGATTCCCTTTGATCTTTAATCTCTGATGGGTGGGGGCTGCACTGGTTACATGATCAAAACAGAAACTGAGCCCCTGTAAGAGTGAGTTGTGAAGGTATAAGTCTTGAATTACAATATTTCAATTCACTAACAGGATGCCAGCTAACATCTTCTCTCCAGACAGGTGTGAACTTGGCACAGAAGAGGCCCACAAGTGCAGAATTTTATGTGAAAAAAACCCTGCTGGTTTTGCACACCCACCTACCCACCCACAATACCATATGTGACTTTTGCACAGTATAAGTCCCAAACTAGGAATAGTCTTCAAGAAACTGTGCAAATTATGAATGTTTTCCTCAGCAGAAAGAAAATCACAAAAATTATTTGTTGTCTCCTTCAGCTATGTTGCTACTTTATATGACTTCTGACCTTTCTTCTTTGAACCTTGTGTCCTCTTGTTTTCCCTTCCAGTTCTAATCTGTCATTCAGTTAGTTTGTGTTTACTAATTCACTGCATATTGCCTTTTTCTGGGAAAGGACTCGAGATACAGCAATTTGACTAAGGCCATTTCTGCACTACACTGTTATAGTGCTATTATTCCACTTCCAACATCCTGTGGAATTCTCAGGTTTGTAGTTTGCTGAGGCCAAAGAGCTCTCTGGCTAAGAATTCTAAAGGCCCCTCCATAAACTGCAAACTCCAGGATTCTATAGGATGTTGAGAGTGGAATAATAGCACTATAACAGTGTAGTGCGGAAATGGCCTATGTGTCATGTTTGCCTGTATGCTTTGCCTTTGTGTCAATCATGGGAAAATGGATCCTGCACTGTGATAGAAGAGGTGGATCATCAGATTCTCCTAATGTTTCCATAGGGATATACTGATTGTCTAATCAATGACTGTTACATGAATAACTCAAGAATATGCAGGGGTATTAATGTAAATAGATTTCAATTTGGCTTGTTATAGTAGTGAGTTACCTCTTTAACCAGACCTGCAATGTAGACCTTTATTTATTTACTTATGATATTTTTGTACCTTTTTTTTCCTGAGTATGAATCAAGATAGCTTAAACTAAGCCAAATTGTGCGTATCAAACACGAATCACAAGTAAAGAATAGAATCAGAGCAATGATACCTATAATTATAACAGCTTTGTTTCCCTACAGCACTAACTTTTGGAGTCAGACTCTAATTAACCCTAACTAACCTTGTAGCCAGCCTACAAACCTTTGTTAGAGGAACAAATATGACACTTTCTAGCTTCCCTCTAGAATTTGTTGTGGTACTTGAGTGGGCACACCAGAATAAAGAACTAAGACAAAAGTGGGGGGCATGAATGATGGCTACAATGTTATGGTTTATTGACAAGATTAGTGCAAGAATTTGTAATTTCTCTGGAGCTAACTGACAACTCTACATCTTACAGGTTGGTCAGACCTCATCTGGAATACTGTGTCCAATTCTGGGCATCTCGTTTCAAGAAGGATATTGACAAGCTGGAATGTGTCCAGAGGAGGGCAACCAAAATGGTGAAGGGTCTGGAAGCCATGCCGTATGAGGAACAGCTTAGGAAGCTGGGGATGTTTAGTCTGCAGAAGAGAAGGTTAAGAGGGGACATGATAGCCACGTTTAAATATTTGAAGGGAGGTCATGTTGAGGAGGGAATGGGTTTGTATTCCACTGCTCCAGAGACTGGGACAAGGAACAATGGATTCAAACTACAGGAAAAGATATTCCACTTGAACCTCAGGAAGAACTGTCCGGCAGTGGAATATGCTGCTTCGGAGTGTGGTGAAGTCTCCTTCTTTGGGGGGTTTTTAAGCAGAGGCTGGATGGCCATCTGTTGGGAGTACTTTGATGTGTGTTCCTGCATAACAGAGGGCTGGACTGGATGTCCCCTGTGGTCTCCTCCAACTCCATTATTCTATGATTCCAGGTGCATGAAAATTCCACATTCAGCCACCATGGGTATAACGGTTATGGGTCATTAAAGATATCTCAGGTACCCAAGAAGACAGAAGATGAAGAAAGAGTGCATAGAGATACCTGATGTACGAAAACTGTAGAATAATGAGGTTGATTTAAGCACTTTAATGTGATTGAAATAGTAAGGGGAAAGTGCATTCAGGAAAAATATAGTTGAAGTTCAACTGGAAAAAGGTAGTCTTTTATCTGCAACTTCCTTCTTCATCCTTTAACATATTTTTAACATCTAGATTCACATTTGCCTTCCTTTTCCCCTTGCACCATGCCTCTGATTCCATAGTACAGAACTGCCAGCATCTTTTAATACCAACATAAATGTAATTCCTAGCAGCATTACGAGAAGCCTGAACCAAGTCCTCAGTATATTGTTTGTTCACTAAGAAATCAATCTGTTTCTCTTTGCTGCACACTGAAGAAAGATGCTTATAGATAAAACGAAAAATGATAGATAAAATGAAAATCTGTAAATTGCCTAGGAAAACCTGTCTCACCTACCCCTAACCCCTGCTGAGCTAATATTTGAAAGTGGTGCCAGTTTTTAGCTTGTAAACAGTATGTCTGTTCAGAAAGCAACTTGTTTGTGGGTCTAGAACATTACTTTCTTGATATCCCATTCTATCTGGACCAAAATGAACATGCCTGTGTTTTACCAAAATGGTGTCTTTTTGTATTTTGCTTTTGAGTCAAAGCACATGAACTGTAAAATGAGATTAGGTAGTTTATAATCCAGCCCATTTTCATTAGTTTTCATCAACAGGAGAATGGATACAAGGTTGCATCATTCTCTCCTCTCATTACCAACTTTCACATAAAAATGATATATATTTTAATAGCTGCTGTTTCCTAATATATCACCATGCTATATTACTTCGACCTTTCCAGATGATGCTGGGGATCTTTATTGATTTGCTATTGTTGGTTAATTGTGTTTCTGAAACAAAGGTGCCGGAAAAAAATTTTGCTGCTCTGTGGAGAGACTATTACACAGTGTAACACTGCACAGTTTATCATCACTGAATGGAACATACTAGTTTATGTGCATGTGTATATGTATGTGTCTATGTACTTATATCTCTATCAGAGATATATCATCTGTCTAATTGTAGGGACAGAGGGATCAATCTATTTCTATTCTGTATTATTTTCTACTCTGTTTATTCATGAATCTGTTTTCCACACTAATCTATAATTTAAAAAATAAAAAAAAGCATGAAAAGCTGCATGGTTCTTTTTTATTAATAATTTTTATTAAAACTACAAAAGAGAAAGTCACATATCATACAAAATAAAGCATAAAACAAGAAAAAAACATAACAACACATTACCATATTTAAATAGACAAAAATAAAAGCATGACAACCTACCACAGATTTCCTTTGAGGCATCAGGGTTCCTTCCCAAGGCAGAAGTGGAGGGCTGGTGGAGCTCACTGCCACCTCCACTGCTACCCCACACCATTTTTAAGAGGGACTTACAAGCCTTGTTTCTCAGTCTCACAAGGCTTGCAGTCCCTATTAAAAATGGCATAACGAAGCAGCAGAGGTGACGCCAAATAATCCGTGGATAATCAAATCCGCAAAAGTGAAACCTGAAAATGTGGAGAACTGACTCTGTGTGTGTGTGTGTGTATGTGTGTGTGTGTATATGTATGTATATAGACACACACACACACATATATACATATATATATATAAAATAAATAAAAAATGAAATAAAATATATGCATTTATATACCAACATATACCTTATGCTGGTATATAAACACATATATAAATGCATACATTGCATGCTTTTTTATGGTTTATGAGCTTTATTCTTAAATAAAAGTATTAAAGATGTGTAATCTGAGATATGCATTTTGGTAACTTATGTAAGGTCCTCACAGTATCTGGGGAAGTGTGAACCAGGTTAGTTTGCTTTAAAATGAATAAAATAGTGAGCATCTTTTATCTATCTGTTTCCCTATTTGTATAGTCATATATGTTGACAAAATATCTGAAATCCCATCAATATGATTTCAGGGTTGCTTCCCCTGCAATCAAGTTCACTGCCCTTTCCTTGTATAAGCATTAATGTGGAAGTAGTTCTTTGTTGTAGCATAAGTAAGGTTCTGAAGTGTTGAATTTACAGAGGTAAGCAACCAAGAAGCATGGATCAACTCATAGGAGGATTTTTCTAAAAGATAACAAGGGTATACACACCACATGTTTATAGCAATTTACATTACTTTAACTCCCATGTCTATCCTATGGAATCCTGGGATTTGTAGTTTGGTGAAAGGTGTCTCTAATTTTCATCTAGAGCAGTGGTTCTCAACCTGTGGGTCCCCAGATGTTTGTGAACTTCAGCTCCCAGAAGCCCTGCGCATTGACCATAGTGGCTGGGGCTAGAGAACCACTGAGAACCACTGAGCTAGAAAGATCTACTGCCTATATACAATGAATTCAAAAAACATAACAAATAAGAAATCCCTGGATTCTTTAGAACCAAACCATATTGGTACCAAAGTGCTTTAACTTTGCAGTACCACAAAGAGGCCTTTCTGTGTAGCAGCATCTTGGCTGTGGAACTCCCTTCTGAGGGGAGCCAGGTTAGCTCCAACCCTTCTGAGTTTCCAGAAAACATGGAAAAGCATGATATTTTGCTTGGTTTTTCATTCTTAACATTCAGGGTGGTTGCTCTGGTTATTTGTAATTTTCTGTCATTTTAAAACTATTTTAACATAACTTTTTATTGATTTTACATACTATTCTCTGTTTCATAGAATTAATCTCTCATATATGCAACAGTCACATATATCCTATAATCTTTACATATCCATTATCTATATATTTATTAACCTAAATAATATCCAATAGTCACATATATGCTATGATTTTTACATATCTTGACATATCTGTTGTCCATCTGTCCACTGTTGTCCATCTGTCCACTAAATATTTCCAACAACAGTATAGATGACATGAATCACAGCCCGATTTGAAGATTCTCATACTCCGGACACCAGTGCACCCAAACTTGCTAAACTATGTAGATTTCTTAAATTCTAGTCTGTGTCAGTTCTTAACAATTATCAACAAAAACAAAAAAAATGAAGGAAATGTTCATTTTGAAATCGGTTAAAGTTGTAAAGGCTCCTCGTACAAAGCTCCCTATTCCTGAAACCAAACAGACTTGATCCTTCTGTTCTTTCAAATTTTGGCCAATTATACCAAGAAATTGATGTTTGCATTTTTTAAAAAAATCAAAATTTAAATGTGCATACACATTCGCAGTCTGCGAGATACCATCCCTTCATAAGGATTTATTATTCTTGAAAATGAAATCTAGTTCTATCAGAAATAAAATGTTACAGTGATTTGTTGATTTAATAGTGATAGTCAGTGGGAGGCACAAAGCTCTCTAAAACCATTAGAGTACTGGCAACATTCTAGTCTCAGAATGAAACTGAGTGTTGCTAGCGTAATTTCACCAGAAGTTGTTACCATATGGTTTCATGAAGCATGACAACCTTAATGATTTTTGAACTGTTGCTCACATCTTCACTAAACCAGGAAGGATCTCCTTCCTCAGTTAGCCTGATTAAAGTGCACTAACAGTTAACAGGAATGTGAAATGCCTTTCAAAATGTGGAGGAAAGTGTAAATGCAACATTTTGCAGCACTTACTCCACAACTGGCGACACTTTTCAGATCAGTTTGAAATTCTGCATGCTTCTAGATTCCATGACTTAAATCATAGGTGCCAAATTTCTGTTCAGTAGATCACAGGTATGATTAGCAGTAGAAGTTTGAAGATTATAATGATGGAACTCACGTGTGTTTTTTGTTTTTTTAAAAAATAAATCCTTCCCCTTTTAATAAGTGAAATGCACTTGCTGGGACAGGTGGATGGAGTATGAAAGTGGCAAGACAATTGTGATCAGTGGACAATAAAAGCCGCTAAAAGGAAAGGCACCTGTCAGGAGTATCACTTGGAGGCACTGGCATGGAAGATCTGCTATTACCATGGTCACATTTACTCTGTCTTTTCAGTCTAACTCCCTAGGAAGAATTCCAAGCAATTAAATAACACTATGATATCTGTGGTTTTAAAAACAAAATCCATAGTGCCTTTTCAGCTGGACGCATGGGAAATATTTCACCAAGGGTAGGAAAAGAGACAATAAATCCCCAGGCCTGACACAGGCAAAAATCAATCTACACATTTAGGGAAGAATATGGAAATAACACTTTGACGTCTTGAAAGGGTCATGGTTGAGATGATATGAAGTTTCAAAATGCAATGAGTTATTAACCTGACAAAGTTGCTGTCATCCTAAAGACAACAATCACAAAGGCCCCGCTTAAACCAGACAAATAGAGTAAAAACCTTCATACTAGGCGCTATGTTGAACTTCACTATGTAACAAAATTAAATACGAAAATGAATAACTATGCAAAAAAGTATGAGGAAGAGAGAAAGACAAATAGAGTTCATAGATATCGATGGATGAAACTGAAATTATGAAATTATGCTACATCAACACAATATTGGTTGACAGCAGCTAATTATACTTTATTAACACATTACTCCAAGGGATAACTAGTGTTTCTTATTTAAGCATAGCCATTGGGATTGACCTGACATGCTAACATGGAGATGTCTGGAGTTATACATTTTTGCTTATCTCATTCTTGTGGAGAAGAGTACAAAATTTCAGAATACTGAAAGAGTTTGAGGCCATTTTTTAAATGATATATATGTATATTTCATTTGAATAATTTTTTCATGGAAATATTGTGAAGGTCTCCATGGGGGAAAATGCTTTTGATTTGGGCATAAAACTTTTTTTTTTGGTGCAAAATACAACTCTCTGTGTAACCCCTTTGAACTATTGGTTCAGCCCAGTGGGTAGAGAAAGACTAAAAGAGGCTCTGTTTTTGCTAGTTCAGCATAAAGATGAGTAAAGTTCAGCAAAAGGAGGACCTAGAAAAGAGAGAAAGTACTAGGGATAAGGATTAGGTAGGAAAATTTTTTGTCATGTATTTAGGAAGGGGAAAAGGAGTACATTCATTATGATGGATTTTTTTTTATTATACATTTACACCTATTTTTTACTTTTATTTAAAGTTTTAAGGATTACATTTGAGGCTGGAATACTGCTGAACAAAATATGTAGAACAGTACTATGAAAAGTCCTCCCCAATACCTCATTGAATGGATGGAACTTTAGGACTTTGGATTTGTGTACTGCATGGTTGTTGTTGTTTTTAAAAAAGTACTTACATTTTGAATGTGTTTAGAGAATGAATTTAAAATTTGGCCCATTCAACCCAAAGAGAGGTACATCTGCCCAAAGCATAACCTGTACCAAATGCAACTGTGGGAGATTTTTGTGAAAAATTTCCTTGAGCAAAAATGTTTGGGTTCTCAGCAAAATACTTTCCACAAAACAAGAGGTTTTTTGTGAAAACCTATATTTTGTCCAATAACTATTGTGGCTGAAAGTAGTCCCCCCTCCCTTTTTTTTTTTTTTTTTTGGTCACTTGGGGCAAAATTTCATAGGAGCCAATTTTTATTTATTTTTTTAAGGCAGAGTAACTAGCTGTATTAGAACATGTTTTCTTGTTGATAAGAACAACTAAGCAGTCTTTACATCCCTTATTTTGACAGAAATGATTTCTAAACCCACTGGGTTGAATCCAGAGTTACAGGCTTAGAGTAGACCTTTGAAAATCAATGGGATGAATTTGTAACGGCTAACTTAAGTCTCCTTTTTTTCTCAAGCCAATCCAATGAACTAAAACAGTTCTTACTTTTGAAAAGTTATATCTCACCAAATTCTGAATCCCAGAATTCCATGGGAAACAGCCATGGCAGTAGCTATATGTATGTAACTTTGTAGGGCCAATAAACCCACGTTCATGGAATGCCACTCTGGCATATTTGTGTGAATTTGTGCTAGAGAACAATTTGACCTCACTGATGCAAGAAGGATGAAAAGAATCAATCTAAAAATTATAGGCCGTTATTGAGTTGCATAACTTGATCTTGGTTACATTGTGTCTGCCTGTAATCCTTTTTCTTCAACATGTGCATGCATATGCATATATGAGGCATCTAATTTATATGCCATATTGCAAAGATAAATGCAGAAATAAGAGTTAATTTTAAATTTAATCACAAAGGCTCCATCAATCCCATTTTTTTAAAAAATAGGGAAAACCACATCTTGTCTCACTGATGTTAATTAAATATATTAAGCTGGACAAAATGTATGTGACATCACAGAATGTGGAACAACACAAAGAATCTTTAGCTTGCTCTCCAATAGGCAGGCACGAAGGCCTGCATTCCCCCTTTTTTCTTCAGTACTGCACCACTTTGCTCACACAAAACTGTTGATAAATGATAATCCATATTTAATAGCTTTATGAAATATTCATGCAGGCTTACGTGGTTGCTGTCATTAATGAAGGGCCAAAACAATCTTATTTTTAGGTTATTCTACACCTTCTCATTTTGTACACCCAATCACTTAAAAAGTATGAAGCTCTTCTTAAAAAAAAAATCTTAGAAGCAAGGGTGGGGGCCAGGGAAGAAAAGAACAATCTAATAAAAGTAATCCCAATAAAAGTTGGGGATTAAATAAAGCAAATGCCTAAAACAGAGTAAAGTTACCTCCTGTTTTCTCACAGAATCTTTTTTAATGAGTAGATAATGAAGCTCATTACAATAATTACATCATTAATCCTCACAGACCTCTCTCAAATGAAGGTCGGAATTATTAACCCAATTATGAGCCTTCTACAATTTCTCGGGTTCTCCAAATCTGGATGAATTGCTGACTCTGAGAAAGAAAGAAAAAGTTGCCTTTGAAAATGGTCCCCTGAAAGTGATGGGAAACTAGAGATACTTGTGATTTTTTTTTTTTTTTTCAGATAAACTCTCTCCCTAGCTTTACAGAAGGCAGCATTTCTGGTTAGCTGGATATTTAATTTTGCACTCCACCTGCCAGAATGTTGCTTGTTTCCTACTATGCTATATTGGATTTCAGTTCGTGGTAGAAATATGTTTGTTTCCTGCTAGGGATAGTTTTGAGGTTCTCACTGAAATTATTCATTTCACATCTTCTGAGGCTCATTGCAAACATACCCTGCACCAGAAATTCTCAAATTCCTGAGCCTTATAACTCAAATAAAAGAATTCATACCTTTCAAAAAGTTTGAACAGGTAAAGTGTACACAGCTGAAGAAGAAACTTTAGACAAAGGGGGAAATGTGTTTGAAAAGGGGTTAGGATTGTGCGCCTTGCCTAGGGATGTAGCTCCTTGCCTCTCTCTTTCTTATCTCAAGGAATGAGAAATTGTTCTTCTTTCCTGCTTCTTGTCTCTGAGATAACAAGGTATTTTCTCCTGATCTCAAGGATGTGGGTTTTTTAAAAAAATTATTTGCAAGAATTATTTTTGCACATAAATTGCATAAATAGTAGCAATCACTTAATAGCTGCTTTGCTTCACAGATTTAAAAATTAGAAGCTTCAGATAGGTTGTTTACATCTTTTTTTGATCAATCACTCTATCCTTTACTAGCTTTCTTTAGGTCTCTATTTCTCTCTGGCTCTAGCTAGTTTTTCACACAGACATATTGTCAAAACTTTGCCTGAATGAATAGATAGATAAATAAATAGCTCATCATGTTCTCATGCTGCAGGCAAGACATCTTGGAGGTTTTAATTAACTCTTAATAACCTGTCATAACACCTTGCTTCATTTGAGAACAAATGCTTTCATGATTTCTTCATATATATAACCTTGGCTAACAGTAATGATCCAATATCCCGCTACGTGCAAGTCAGCCACGCAATTATACTACATCAGAGTTGTATATTGTACATTTTCACATGTGAAATAAAATATTAGCTGTGCTATGCACCCCTTGCATCGAATGGCAACATTGCACAACTGAATCAAGACATTCAATCTGCAACCAAATATGCATGCGCATCCATGCACCCTGGAAAGAAAACACAACTCTACTTCTGAAACCTCAAATGGAATATGGTGGTTCAGCATCACATGAAAATGTCCAATGAGCTGAACAGAGAAACTTATGCATGCATAGGTTACCAACAGGATTCCAGCTAGAATGTGAAATACTAGCAGTAATAGTTACACTGACAGAACAGGTAGATCCAAGTTTCACTATTTCCTCTTCCATAACAACAAAAGCTAAATGAGTTAAGATAAAATACAAAGCTAGAGAAAGATGGTGTATGAACAATCTCCAGTTGGGAGACTGGACTGCATGTAAGTGGCTTATTGCTAGTGTAGAAAGCAAAGTACAACCTTCTAATGGTTTTAACCGTTATTCACAGACATTTCAGTGTACAGCTCAAAATGTACCTTGACAAGCTGTCTTAACAATTTTCACAGGCACACAGAGAAAAGACATGACAAACAAAAAATTAGATGGCACATTCACTGTAGATGTGGACACAAAACAATTCTGGGTAAAATACCTTCATAGTTAAGCATTTTTTAAAAATGGTTTAAATACAAGAGGAGATGAATATCACCTTCAGAGTTTTTGTGCCATTTTTTATTCCCAAAGCAAATCTGACTGTAAAGGCCATGAACTGGAGTCAGCGTTTTCATTCAAGCTCACTTCCACTTTGAGCGTCCTTACTTAATTAAAATGGCTGTGGTCCACTGATATCATGAACTTCACATACTTACTTCTATACGCACAGTTCTAGTGAAGAACAGCAATGTCAGTGGAATAGTTCACTCTACTTGTAGGAGAGACCAGAGTTCATAACAGTCAGGGCTTATTTACACAATTAAAATCAGAGGCTCTTTTGCCACAGGTATGATCTTTGTCTCTCACATGCTTACGGACACACACAGACTGATTTTCTATATTTCAGGAATCCTCCTCCCATCCTTAGATACAAGCAGGAAAACATACATGCGTCGTAAAACCATGCCAGTTTCTTAGCTCCATAAGTTCTCTCATGTGTTCACATGGTTGCCCCTCCCCCAATTTCTGCTGGGCAGCTGTGTATATGTTTCATAGCAAAGAATTTCTGTAGAACTATGATATGCACTTTTTCCCACCCACAAGAACTGCATTTTATTAAGCCCATTTGAAAAGAAAAACCCCTACCAAATTCACAAGTTATTTTATATCATAGCTAGAAAAAGAAAAAGTGTCCTTGAGATTTTAAAAATCTGAAGGCTGGAGGAAGCAAAAGTGACAACAATTGAGGAAATAAAATGTTTATTCTTACTAGTAAGCTCTCCGGGAAACTTGGATAATTCTACGTTCCTTCTCAAGAAGGAATAGCTATATAGCCCATACTCAAGTTCTGTAGCAGGGATGACAATGCAGACAACCTTGTGCTTATACTTATCCAGAACATTCTGGTGGAAGAGGACGACCATCCCAAATAGAAGGAGTGTACCGTTCTTCAGTCAAGGGTATACGATAGCTGCACTCCCCTGCTAGAACCTCCAAACAAGCTCAAGGTGATGATATTTGCATTTCTTCTACTAGTGCAGAATAAGGAAAACTTGACGACCTCTAAATGCTTTGAACTATATTTCTCATAATCTTTTGTATAAGGGCCATTCTGTTTTGGATTGATGGGAATTGTAGTTTCTGGAATCACCAGGTTGCCTGAGCCCAATATATCAGACCTACTAAGATTTAGACTAAGAGGACACAAGAATCTCAAATTATAATAAATTTAAATGGAGTGGCTTCTTTTAAGGTTTCCATTATTTATTGTTCAGATTTCATCAACTTTCAGAGCACTCAGAGATTCCTCCTACAAAATGTTCCAGGAATTGATCAGCTCATATCAGTTTGCTAAGAATGCAATTCAGTGCCTCTTGTCAGCTTCAGGAGGAGCTCATAAAAAAGAATGAATGAGAGCAGTGGTAGCTTCTGGCTTCCATGTCCACGTAGCAGTGAATCTAGTACATATTTAATCCAGATCTTGAAGGATCTATGCAAAGTAGGGCATGCTATGACTGAAACAGATTCAGAGCCTTGTTCAAAGTTTCCACCAAAATCTGCTATAGATTCACAGCCCACTGACATGGAAGCCAGCACTTTCTACTGAATATGAGAACTGAATGGAAAGCATATTTATTGATTTATCCCATGTATATCTTGGCATTTGTTTTTCATGGAAATAAATTTTAAGCACCTAATAGGTTCATTATATATAATTCAAGAGAATGCCTATTTCTTATCATACTTATAGAAAAACAATGGCTTGTTTGATAAGTGATGATTTGATAAGTGATGTTTTCTATATGTTCTTCACATAGCACCAGTATCTGTATGCAAAAGAAGTAGAGTTTAATAGAGTTTATTCCCCCAAAAGTGTAGCCATAACATTTTTAGTATTATATGGTTGTAAGTTGTGTAAATGAATGGGTCTTTCTTACAGAATTAGAACTTGACTAAGAAAGGAATGCTGTTTCTGTTGAAAAATATCATAATACCAGCCTAATCCATTTACCTAGAATGACAGAATCATAGAGTTGGAAGAGACCACAGGGGCCATCCAATCAAACCCTCCGCTATGCAGGAACACACATCAAAGCACTCCTAACAGAAGTGACTAGTGGGGTATCACAAGGTTCTGTCCTGGGCCCAGTGCTGTTCAACATCTTTATCAATGACTTGTTGAGGGAATAGAGGGCATGCTCATCATATTTGCAGATGACACCAAATTAAGAGGGATAGCTAATATCCCAGAGGACAGGACATGGCTTCCAGACCCTTCACCATTTTGGTCACCCTCCTCTGGACACCTTCCAGCTTGTCAATATTGTTCTTGTAATGAAGTGCCCAGAACAGGACACAGTATTCCATATGAAGTCTGATCAAAGCAGAATAGAAGACCTGAAGACCCTTAACTTTTATACTCATGAAGAATATATTGATGAAGGAGAATGAAGCTATGGCAAAATTTTACCATCATGCTCCAACAAAATTTAATGAGAACCATAGTATTTTTTTTTAAAAAAAGGATAATGAAATTTTTCTATATCTATGTGAAATGAGCAAAACCAAGACATGAACTTTTCACAAGTTACACCATTCTAAACTGTATACAAAGAAATAATATTGCAAACGTTCCCCCTTGGTGATGTTTCCAGCTTCATCACTGCTCAGTGCTCATATAAGGTTGTGGAAGTGTATGAGTATAAAACAGCATTTCAAACATCAGAGCAAAAACAAATCTAAAATGCCTTGCATCTTGTGTTGGGTGACAAATAATTCCAAAAATTCTGGATAACTTAGTACTGAAGTCTATCAACTTTATAATGGGAGTTAATTTGAAGAATACAATTTAACTATATTTTCATTACATTGGTAACAATTAACCTACAAACCCACTAAAATGATCCCATTTTTCATTATTGCAGTGCAACAACTTGAAAAAAATAGATGCAGAACATTCAATGGGAATAAACACTGCAGGGAGAGCACAGGGTTATAGATCTTATGCCTATATATGGAGAGTTGTAATTTAAATTAATACCATGGCAGTAAGGTTAATTTTGCTTTGAATAACCAGTGATTGTGGAAGATGATGATATCACTAGGAAAAATGGCACAGGAAAAATCTTGTGTATACAAAGGAGGGCCATGAAAAAATGTCAAAGGCAAAGAGAAGAAACCTAAAGAAGTGAATCTATATTATTGCTCTCCATACCAGATTAGGACATGTGTTTTGGTAGTCACAGCCATAGCTCCAAGACCATGAAATACAGACATGTGAATTTCATTGTTATGCATGCTAACAGGATCCCAGGGATGTATATCTGGTGGTTATTTTACTTTTATACTGACATAAGTAATTGTAAGTAATTTTTAATGAAGTTGTGTGCTTGAAGCTTGCAATATCAGTTTCACTCACTAGATGAGAAACCTTCTTACCAGCACATAGCTTTTCATCTGATACCATCTGAACCAACAAGAAGCAATCTGAGGGACAGGGCTATATGGCTGACTATTCTTCCCAGCTGTGAAGCAGCCTCTTCTTGTGGGGATGAAGTGGCTAGATTTCTACTTTTTTTTGTCTTGTAGAAATGCAACATGCCAGGGATGTTAGCAACTGTGATTTCATTTAGACATAGAAGGCACAATCTATCCCACTCTGAAAGCTGCTTAATCTGGATTGAAGGTTACAGTATATTCAACCTTCATTGTGTCAAATGATTAGTTAGCACCATTGTTTTCTCTCACTCCACTTTAAGGCCTTTTCCGCACTTTGTTTTTAAAATGGGGCAGCGCATCCTCCAGCGAGGACGTTTGCACTTGGGGCGAACTGGGTCCGAACTACTTTCTGTAGTTTCGGACTTCAGCCTGCTCCGGAACGACCAGAACTAGTGGTTCTCCGTGCTATTGAAAGACCACTTAAAACAGGTCTTTCAATAGCCCGGCGTGCCCCAGTCCATGGCTGCGCTCCTGTGTAGATCTGCAGGCTCACACCAGTGTGAGGCTGCAGATCTTCCAGGGCGGGCTTCTGGCTGCCGAGCTTCTCCGGTTGGTGGAGAGCCTCCACCAACTGGAAGCCTCCATTTTTGTCCCTGGAGCAGTGTGTAGCACGGGCACACACTGCTCTGGATCAGTGTAGATCATCGGAGGGAGCGCGCCAGTCTCGTGAGTAACAGACTGCCCCGTTTTCTTCCCAAAGTGCAAAAAAAGCCCTAAGTTTGATTAAATCTAGATCCAGTAACTTATGACCTATGGTATCTCAAAGTTAAAAAAGGTGCTGTTGCCCAAACTTTTTATAGGCAGGCAGCTATTTCTTTCAGAAGCTCTTAAATCTTATGCTGCAAAAAACATGATACTCATAAGCCATGTTTAATTTGAGGGCTTGTGATAATGGGGGTTCCCATTATCCAGATAACAGAGCTGAAGAGAGATAGTTTCCCCTCCAGGCAAACAAAGGGTTAACAAATTGCTGGGGTTAGGTTACATTTCATTGGGGGGTCAGCATCACAAAACATCACAGGTCATGAGAGTTGCCCAGTCAGAGGGAGGAAGGTGAGAATATTCAGGATGCTTAAGACAGGAGCTTTTAAAAACCCTCGGAAGACCACGAGGGAAAGTTGAATAAAAGAGGAGAATAAAGACATCAACCAGAGGAGGCATAGAGCCAGTTGCAGGTTGGCTCAGCTAGGTCTTACTTCCCAGCTGTGCTTCTACACACCATCTCAGCACCTGATCAATGATGTGAGTAATTTAGGATGTTTCTTAGATAGTTGCATTAGGATTTCTGTTCTTTTGAAAGCTCTAGCTGATATGATGTAACCACTTGTAACTTCTAAGCAAGACCTGGGGAAAGGAGCTCCCACGTATAGCGATATCTTCTGTTATTTACATTGCCTGTTCTTAGAATAAATGCTTTCCTTTAAAGAACTCTGCTCGATTCTCTTTTCCACATGCTTGTCCTCTACACAAGCCAACAAGCATGTGGAAAAGAACTCCTTTCTCCCAGGGATGATGGGAAGAGGAAAGAGATCTCTAAGCTCAAGGATTGTTGGCTCCCTTGTGGTATCCCACTGTGCTACTAAGATAGGGATTTTAATTCAGTGGGTGGTGGCAGCATTTAATTAATGGAACCCAGGGAGTTCCCATCTTCTATTCAAGGGCAGAAGTCAGCACTGAGTGGGAGAAGGGCCCCGGGTCCATGATAGGGTTGGGGGAGATATTATGGTCC
Organism: Iguana delicatissima; assembly: GCA_948472985.1. Lineage (NCBI taxonomy): Eukaryota > Metazoa > Chordata > Lepidosauria > Squamata > Iguanidae > Iguana > Iguana delicatissima. The sequence continues at coordinate 44,514 of CAOKZL010003961.1, forward strand.
TCAAGTCTTCCAGAGTAGAAACGACAAGTTCTGACCTAGAAAACCATTTCCCCTAGTCCCTGATGATGAGGTTTCTCTCTATTCAGTGGTGGAAAAGACATGCTCTTTACCTAGTGAGGCAATTTCAAAGTAATCCTTGCCTTGTTGATTTAGTTAGAGTGCACTCTTAACTAGCCAAGATGGCCAAATATCAATCAGATCAGCAGTAGGGAAGTTGAAGCTGTGTGGGATCCAACACTACCCCTCACCTTGGTGCGGTAAATTACTTAAGACTAGCCATGACATTGTCTAACTTTGTGCTAGTATTGAGTCTGTGTTTCGGAGCTGGAAGGAGTTTAGATATGGCATGTCAACTCCTCTCCTCCCTCCACCGCATCTTCATCCCTCTTTTTGTGGTGTGTGTGTGTGTGTGTGTGTTTTGGGGGGAGCTTTTCTCTCAGCAAATCTTAAGCTGAAGAATATTTCTGCTAGTAGATCAACTTGTTGATAGATCTCTGACAGAAAAGCATTTCTGCTGGCATGAGATGATATCTGCTGGCAGAAGAAGCATCCAATCCAAGCAACCTAAAACCAGCAGATCTTTGAGTGAGTATCCCCCCGACATCCATTAGTTACTTTATAACACCAGCTCCTCACAACAAACTGTATTTAAAGTGGTACATGTTAAACTGTTTGTCAAGCTACATCATGTTTAAGGGAAGGCAAAAGATGTTTTACATTTTTTAAATAAAAATCTGTTTATCTGTTAATGCACAACACAAAAATGGGTAAATGAATATTTATACAAAAATAGGGAATTGACTTTCACCAAATGTTGAGATATGGTTTGGATAGTTTGAGTTATAAGAAACTTTGCCGTTCAGAATTTATCCAGCACAAAATTTGCAAGGTGGTTGTTCAGAGTAGAAGCATTTTCTGCACAGAAAATACACTGAAATATTACTCCCTGCCAAGAAAATTCAGCTTCCTTTGTAGAAAATTCTGTAATTGGGGATTTATTCTACACTAATTGGCACATGGGTGATTTGTATAGAAAACAACATTTTCTGGGCAGAAAATAGCATTCTCTCAACAGGAAATAATATTTCTCCACAAAAATATTATCTGTGCAGAAATTTTTTTTTTCTGTGCAAAACAAACATATGTGAATTTTGTACAGAATAAGTCCTGAATTGCAAACAGGCTTTTAAAAACTGTGTGGTTTCTCTAGACTACTTTACAGTGAGAAGAAAATTGTTAAAATTATTCATTGCTTTATTTGAGAAAAAACTTAGTGAAGAAAAATTATATTCCTACATTCAAACTGCTACACAATGCTTGCCATGCTGGCCTTCTCATTATGTAATGTAATATTTGTTGCTGCTGTTATGTGACTTCAGTTCAATTCCAATCATGGCAGCCCTATCATAGGGTTTTCTTGACAAGATTGCTTCAAAAGAGGCTCATCATTACCTTCTTTCAAGGCTGAGACAGGGTAATTTGCCCATGGCTAGCCTTCGGGTCTCCATGGATGAGCAGGGATTTGAACTCTGGTCTCTTTTCATCCTAGTTGAACACTCAAAACTATTACACCATACATTGGTTTCCATACACAATATTCCTACACAAAATTCATTTGGGCATCCTCTGAGGCAGCTCGATTATTGTTTATCACACATACAGAATAGTTTGCTTGGTGGCCAACTAGGAGAAGCACGGTCTGTTGAGGGCAACTAAGAATGATGTGGAAAGTGAGGAACATTTGAACTCATAGGCACTCCTACCACACAGCAGTTGAAACTGAATGATTGTTAACAATGGTTAATGATTCCCCTCAGTAAGGCTGGATACTATGGCTAGTACAGAATAAATTCAGTATTACCATGAAGTCACTGGCATCAGTCATTTAAATGAATAAAATAAAAAAAATGTCATAGGACTGCTGTCCTTGCTTTGACAGACTAACAGGGCTATCTTTCTAGAACTCAAGTTGAAAAATGATTGTACTATGGAGATTAAATAGCCACAATTTAGCTTTGGAAATACAATTAGCCTAATCTGTCCCCTATGTGGCTGCATACCTACATATTTTAGTTTGTGGCTTGTAGCATCTTGTTTGCATCTTTTTTTGCATACAAACACACACATATACATGGGGGCGGGGAGAAATGGGCAAACAATCACCATTCCCTCAAGGAAAAGCTTCATCTTGGCAAGAGCAGCAAGATACAAAATACCTCAGGCCTAAATCCAATTACTAGTTACAAATAGAACGAACTCATTAAATCAGCTCATGAGGAGTAAATCAACATTCATGTAAATTCCATTCAGTCAATGGGTCTACTCTAGCTGTGACTAGCAATTTGATTTAGGTTTTGTTGTTTTAGCAGCATGTGAAATTCATCCAAAAAGTTATCAACACTGTCGCATTAAGGCCAACTTAATTTGCTTCAGGGGAATCCACCAAGCTAGTATTAGAAGCCTCTCCAAGTAAAAAAAGGACAGGGACATTATTTGATCTGGAATATTTATGTTGACATCTTCCAAAATACTCAATAAAAGTGTCTCATGGGATGCAGATTGTTTTGGTGATTTATCCAAAGCAACTTCCACATATATCATCCGGTTTGTATGTCTCAGTGTTAATACCTCAATAAAACATGTCACTCCTTCCCTGAAGCTTCTTCATTCGGGCAGAAAAAAATTATGTATTGTGAAACTTGGATAGTTTTATTTTTCTTTTGACTTAAATGAACTCTGTCAGGAGAGACAGATTGTGCGGAAGACTGACACTAGTCATTTACAAATTGATACACTATCCTGCAGGTCTTGCTAGAGAAGGCCAATGCAACTATTATGGCAATTGTAACCAGCCCATCCAAGTTTCACCAAAACTCACATATCATGTTTTAAAACCACATAACAAGGTGTTTCTAAAACCTAGTGCTTGTGTTTCTCAGATCTTGAAAGAGACCCTTGAAAGAGACTGCCCATTTGTTGGTAGTAGTCATATCTACTTTTTGTTTCAGTGTATGGATTTGTGTTCTTTTTGGTTCTCTTAACCCGCAGCATAAAATGGCCAGAATTCCATTTGTGGCCTACTCTGGTATAACCTCTGGTTAAACCAGCGTAACTCCAGTAAGTCTTTTCACAACACCTTTGTACCAAGGGCACAAGTATAGGTGGTAGCTCCAGGCAGAGCTCCATTCCAGTCCCTTCCTGTGTACTTGGTTTACAAGTGCAGCTGGCAAGTTGTTTTGTTCAATCAGTGACCAGAGGTGGAGCTTGCATGAGAGACCTTCTAGCTGCCCATGCTCATCTAGGAAAGAAGGAGCAGTCTTTGTCTCCCTAGATCACTAGCATAACCTTGCTACCCTTAATATATCCCAAAATGGATTCTCAAGAAAAAATAAAGTGTGTGTTAGGAACTCTAGGATAAGAAAAGGTAACCTGGGAAGTGAGCTATATCACAATTGGCTTTCAAGCTGAAATACAAGGGGTAACTTTTCCATCTACTGCTGCAGCTTGGTTTTGTCTCTCTATCCACTCACCTTCTTACCCTGTTCCCTGGGGGTCCCGGAAGAGACACCTAAATAACCAAACAATATAACACAACCTTGGGGGAAATTAGCTGGAGCACTCACTTAAGCTAGCGAGAGGCAGGGTAACTTAGCAGGATCTTGCAACCCAGCGTCTACGGTGTCAGATCAGTCAAGCAGCCAGATGGGTTTAAAGTAATAAAAGTGATGTTTTATTGAATACAGACAAATGTTAAAGACACCACAGCCACACAGATAACTACGGAATCAGAAATTGAGTTAGAGAGAGAGGGGTTTTCAGAGGGAAATGGGTGATACGGCATCTGTCTTGTAGTCCTGGACCTTAGAAGAGAAGCTGGGGATGCAGAAAAGAAGCTCAGCTCGATTAGCTGAGGAGAGCGCGAAAGGGCGGCAAGGCGGGATGGAACTTGGGAGCGGGTCGAGTGATCTGAGGAAGGTCTCAGAATCAGGGTTTTTTATAGGGTGAATTGTGACTGCAGGCTACGCCTTACTCAGGGAACAACAACAAGTTTTGGATGCGAGACAATGTTTCAGAAAGGTCACAACTTTGCATGATAGAATCAGAGCCAAATTAACATTAGTGTGGCCAGTATGCAAATGCGCAGCGCTTACCAGTGGATGGCACAACCTTTGTCCAGCAGCCTGCTCGGGGCAGGAAGCCTTTGTTAGTATTGCGCATATGTAATGAGGTGTTTGCTGGAGAGGTCCCTGAAACGACAAACTGGCTGGCCTGCCTGGGTGGAGAATGGAATGTCCAGCAATTTTCGGCCATACCTGTATGCGTGCTTGTCCGGTGACCTCGCAAACATGTGGAGCGGGGTGGTGGAAGGAAGCCGAATGGTTTGATATCAAAATATCTTAGGGGTGTCCCCAAGGAGATCTAAACTGCAGTAACAACCTGCTATGGGGAAGGACATGGAAGAGTGAAATATTTGCAGCACATGCTTCCAGAAGCTCTTGGAAAAGCTGCCTGCAGGTAACCAGCTTTTCTTTTCCTCTCTGTTTTCTGCCTGGAAAGCATTGGTATTGAATAGGAAATGGCACCCTTTCTATTTCTAAATACAGATTAGAGATGGCCAGGATTCCCTTTTGAATTCTGGCTTGCTTGGGAGTGATATTGGCTGGGGAGGAAAATGAGTCTCATACCCTCTGTGGGACAGATCCATACCCTCTGTAGATGGGATTAGGTCTGTGGCCAGAGGTTCCCTGTGCTCTAGATGGATACACATTCTCTGTCTTCTTACATAGAATGAATTAAATGTCAGTCATGCATTACTTGTTTATCTACACTTTACATTGTCCAATAAGTAATATACAGAACAAATCCAATGAAGTAAAAAATGCTACATTGTTGCACAGCATGTGTCCCAGATCAAGCTGTGTTACCTTTCCCTCAGTTGGTATGCATTTACTAGCAGAGGGGTGAACACTTAATATCACAGATATGTACAATGACAGGTTTAATTGTGCACTGTTCCCAGTCATTAACATTAATATAATTAAATCCAATTTCATTTTCATAATAAGATCAGTATTATCAAGGCTGGCAAAATCACTAGTGATGGTTTAAGGCTTTAAATTGTCAGGGGGAAAAAAATCCAAAGGAGATTTACCAGTCAAAAAGAGATGTCTTAATTTGGAAAATATTTCTAAGTGACCACAATTTTGCCATCGCATTTCTGAGAATTAATACTTAACAATACCATATATGTACCATAGGGAACTGGTCTATATAGGAGAGAAAATCTTGATTGCTTGTCAGCTCTTTAGTTTTAATCCCAGGGGAAAGGATAGATATATGTGGAATTTTCTGTCTGAGGAGAAAAAATAGCTTGGCTATTGCCAACACCTTCATGGGAGGTGAAGCTTCTCTATAGCTCCACTCCAGGCAGCTAGCTGACTTGGGACAGACCTGTGGGATGATCATAATTGCTATTATCTTAACTAGGGATGGGCCAACTGAGTCCTCGAATCCTTGGCAAGGATTAGAGATTCATGAATCTAAATCGAATCTACCAACCAAATGGTTTGTTGGAGACTGGGATGCCTGAAAACCTGGGAGACCAGACACACAAAGGGAGATGGCAGGTAGGTGAGTTTTTCCCTTGGAGTAATAATGCCCTTTGCTAACAATTCCAGAAATTACATCTGGGGTTGTATTCTAATATGTTTAAATTGAACATTTAATATTTAAGTTTAGCACTATTTTCTGTGCTGAAAATCAATGGCATGTATAAACGCTGGGTCAGTGGGTCTGATGTCTATCAGAAGTAGTGGGGCAGAGGGCAAGGCCACACAATCTCATCCAGTGATTGTCACATGTAGGCCAGTGTACCTCCTTCCACAAGATCAGTGCCTGATTTTAAACCTATAGCTAGAATAGGATGAGAAGTGAAATATCTGTCATGGTTTCTTATAAGCCACATGACAAACCACATCTAGCAGAAAGGAAAAATTGTTTTTAAAAATTGGTGCCTCCAGGGCCCACCAAAGGCCTGATTGGCTGGAAGATACAGTCTTCTTGAGATTTCAAGGACAGCTGAAATATTTCTTTGCATAGCTCCCTTGCAAATCTCTTTCAGACACATTTCTGGGGTTTCTAGTTTTACAAGGTGTCACAGCCTTCTCTGCCAAAGTGTGCTGGTGTATCATCAAACTACAAACCCTAGGATGCCATAAGGAGCTATGCAAAGAAAATCCAGTTTTGACCTGGATTATCTCTGTACTGTAGTATGTGACCCTGTTTACACAGGCAGGAAAATGTGGGAAAATGTGTGTAGAAAGGACCTTCATGTCATTTTCAGTCTGAGGAGATCCTGAGGCAAAACTATGGCCCTTTTGGCACAGCATTTGCCATGCTAAAGAGCTCCTGGAGCATCGCACAATTGTGAGGAGTGGTCTGCACAATGTACTCACAATTGCATGATGCAGCAGGATAGGGCAGGCGCTGCTCATGCACTTTTTCATTTTCAGCTGAAAATGGTGCACGATCACGCATTGCTCCAGGGCCCTGCATGCACTTGCCGTGCGTGGAGAGCCTCCGGAGCTGTGGTGGTCAGACTTCCTGCCCCAGTGCAGCCTGGGAAACTCCCAGGCTGCCGCTGCGGAAGGAATAGGTGGGCTCTCATGCTGCCTGCTCGGAAGCAGGCAGCTCATGCAGAGCTGAAGCAGTGGGGACGCGAGAGCATCTCACTGGAGGCTGCTCATGTGATCCCCACACTCCAGTGCCAAGAAAAAGTGAGATGTGAAAAGGGCCTATGACAATTGTCCTGGCCAGATTTCTTCAGAGGGAGGTTTGCCTTTGCCTAGGCTTTTGCTAAGGCTGAGAGAGTGTGTCTTGCTCAGGATTATCCTTCTTTCCCTTGCTTTTTAAACCCTTTTTTAAAAAAAGGATTTGAAAGATTCAAGATTCATAAGATTCATGGATTCCCAGAACCTTCCAGGGATCTGGATTTGGATTTGGAAAATTTTGGATTCCTCCCATTCCTAATCTTAACATTAAATAGTGTTCCAAAGGGCTATGACATGTGTAGTAATCTCACTGAAAAGTGACAGTAGGTTGTACACAGAGCCTGGCAATTGAAATCTCTGGTTTGTACTGTAATTGAATTTGTTCCTCTTCATCATTTAAAACTATCTATGCAGGATTGTAACATTCAGAGCTGAGATGCTGAAGTTTATGGTTGCAGATGCTTACTTTAGATCCAGCTATGACTGTCAAAGTCAGAGACCTGGGCAGCGAGCCAGCCCAGAGAAGAGAGTGAGAGAGCCAGCAAAGTCCAGCTGGGAGGAGACAAGCAAGTACTTACTCAAGGAAGTTCATTTACCAGAGTGCCAAGCAAAGCCATAGTCAGAGTTCCAAAGCCAAAGGTCCAGAGATCAATTCAAAGTAGCAGGAACCGGGTGCTGGGAGCAAGGAACAGGCAAGAGGAGGGCTTGAAAGAAGTTTTCCACAAGCAAAGGACAGCTTCCAGGCAGGCAGTTATATAGCCCAAGACACAGGTGTGGCCAGTCACTACTTCTGGAACTTAATCAAGGAAGCCTCCCTTTGCTCAGCTCTCTTGAGTCTCCACCTTGTTTGTGGGCTGATTGGCACAGGCTCCAAACCATCTTCAGAATCGGACCCTGTTGCCCTAAAGAAGCAGGCAGAGGGACATCCGTGCCTGCTTGGTCCATGGCAGCAGGGGGAGCTCTTGAGCTGCAGGACTCATCTCCAGCCAGGGCCACAGGGACCAATAGCTGCTGCTCGTCATCTCCAGTCAGAGCCACAGGGACGAACAGCTGCTGCTCGTCATCTCCAGCCAGAGCCACAGGGACCAACAGCTGCTGCTCGTCACCAGCAGCTCTGACAGGGGCTTCAGTTATCACACTAGCAGGTTTTTGATAATGTGATCTCTTTCTCCCTTTCTTACAACGAAGATCAATGACATTCCCACAGCATAGTATCTGTTTTATCATGTGCATAACCTCTTGTAGTTGTTGCTAAACTCAGAAAATGTTCTCCTTAAGTAGAGGGGTTCACTTCCTGAACATCTTGCTTATGATCACACCCACTTCATTATCCTTTCTCTATTCAATGTATTGCAAGTGATTTGTTTTTTCTCTTAAATACAGATCAGACATCCAGGTATGAAATACAGATGAATGTAAAATTCTTTATTTCTCCCATTTTTCTTTCCATTTCATTAATTTCACCTATTGTCAATTTATTGGAAAACCATAGTAAATCCTTCAATGAAATTATTTTCATTGATCAATTATTTACAATTATCCATTTTTTTCAATGAAGTTACTACAGTCCAGTTGCATAGTCATAATACAGATTCTCTAAACCCCATACAAAGAGAGAGATGCCTTTTACTGACTATATTCAGATCATTCTAGCTTCCACGAAGAGCAAATTGTTATCTCTCAAATCATAGCCAATGCATATTTGGCTTTCAGAGCCAAAACTGAAAGATATGAATTGACTTAGTAGTATTACCAGTTTGGGTTATCTGTGGAATAATTCCAAGAAGATCCCTTTAAGAGAAATAAGGAGCAAATAGCTGTTGAACCTAGATCACAGACTGTTCACAACTGACCCATTACATACAAAAAGTTCAGAGATTGTATTATTCCTCTCATCACACCTTAGCAAGAAATCCATTGAACAGATTCTCCACATTTATGCAAATTATGGCAAAGAGTTTCTCAATGATATAGAATTCAACAGAGTCATTCACATGTGTGTCCGGGTGCATCATGAATGCTGACATACAGAAAATGGATGATTGATTTTATTAAACCATCTGATTTTTCAGCCATTTCAGGAAGGAACTTCAAAGTAGCTATTGTATATGCTGAACCCTATTCTCCAAATAGGTTCAGTGACATGGATATCAACTTCACAGTTTGGTTCAAAATGCAGAATGGACTTCCAGTCCCACTGACATGGAAGGCATTAGCTATCATTGGAAGAACTTCCAAAAAAGAATTGAGGTTTTATATGTAGATTTTGTGTTCCACAGTAAACAGACAGTGTTGACTGATGTTTTTCACCCATTGCTTTCTCAGCTTTCAAAGATGTTTTACAAACTGCTTAATGACAAAAATCACAGCAGCAATAAAAATAATATGCATTATTAAATGTCAAAATAGCTAGGTACTGTACAATAGCTATAAAAGACAAAGCTCTGCCTGCCATCAGATACTCTAAGATTGTATGAGATTACTGAGTCCCTTTACTCCAAAATAAGATGTTAGTAGTGATGACCTGCATTTTAACCACTCAAGGGAGCTGCAGAATTACTGCAATTGTGACACTAAATGAGAATTATCTGATTCTGTACCATAAAGAACACAATTAATTTTTTTCTCACACAATACTACTAGAGATTTTTTTCTCTCTTTGCATATATCAGCATTCCCTAAACTGATGTTCTCCGGATTGTTTAAAAAACAAACAAACTGCAACAACAATTACATCAGTCAGGATGGAAAGTGATTGAAACAGAGGCCTTTTCCACACAGGGCGAAGAAATCGCCCCGCACCGCTATTCACCGGACCTTTTGGCTCCCCGGTCTGGTCCACGGCGCTCCGGAGCAGTGCGTGCTCATCAATACACACTGCCCTGGCGTCCCAAATGGTGGCTTCTGATTGGTCGAGGGTCTCAACCAACCGCTGAAGCTCGACAGCCTAAAGCCTGCCCCCGGGCAGATCGCAGGCTCGCATTGATGCAAGCCAGCGAATCTGCACAAGGGGGCAGGCTCGCAGTGGCATGCTGCGTGCTTTTGAAAGACTGAAAGAAACAGGTCTTTCAAAAGTACACTGGAGGACCAGCTGGGGTCGTTCCAGACTGGACTGAGGTATGGATCTACCTTAAATAGGTCCGACCCAGTCCGGTCAGAGGTGCAGACCTCCTCCTTGGAGGATGGACTGCACCGTTTCAAAAACCCCATGTGGAAAAGGCCAGAGCTTCCATCCAAAATATTTGAAGGTTGGGGAATGTTGACATGTAGATGTATACTTAATCCATACCAGAGAACAAATAATGGTGTCTTGAAATGCTGATTAAAATCTAAAGTAAATTTAGACTGAATTTCAGATAAAATTTAATATTTTGCAGTGTATTGCTCTTCTTCTTCTTTTTCCTTTTTATCTTCCAAAATTTCATTGAGGTTCTCTGAGAAACCTAGAGGAGTACTTTTGTTCATAAGCATCCTGTAGACGAACTTGCCAGTCATTTTCTTCATGCATTTAATGATCTTTATTGATTTTTCTGCATAATCTTTTTCTATTACATTATGCATTATCTCTTGTCAACACCAGTTCCTTCATGCTTTTAGTATTTTCTCAATAGAGTGACATTTCACTTTTCTTCCTTATGTTTTGCATGCTAAGTGTGCTTTCAAATGGAAGTGTTTCGGGGGATATTTTTCCTTACAAAGCTTTGCTGAAATTCAAGATGACAACATATTTGCTTCACGCCCTGTAGAGATGATAGCGAAAAACTGAGTGGCAGTTATGGACGCCCTGAACTGGATTATTTACAGCAGGCTTGGGCAACCATGAGCCTATCATGAAAGGAAAAAAGTTTCTGAAAGTCCCAGGTTTTGTTCTTGTACAAAGCAATTTTATTTTGGAGATCTTCATGATGTTTTCTTCACCCTGAAGTATTTCCTGAGGACTCCTGGCATTACCAAGGACATTTCACTTGGACTTCCCAGGACAGTTTAAATTAACCCATTATTTTTTAAAATGAAATGTATTTGTACTTGACAGTCCAACTGTGTTATTCCAGAAATAACTAAAATGGTTACCACCAGTAAAACACAGTTTCCAGGACATAGATTCAACACTGATCAAGAGAGGAAAAGAGGCATGGCAGCATTAAAATTGATTCTAATGCTTAACTAGTTTAATATTACTAAAGCACATTAGCATTTTGACTATAACTCCTGAATAATAATAGAGAAGGTTTAATGGAAGCTGCTGGAAATCAATTTTTGAAATGCTGCTTGAATCTAGATGTGGATACGTGACTCAGAGGGTTGCACAGACTGCTAGAAATGCTATGAACCCACACAGGGTAAGTACCCAGAAGTCCACTTCGGGATGGGAAAAAGCCCAGTAATCTGTTTAACTATGAACTGCCTTTCCTGCAGCCCATGGAAAAACAGGATATTAACACACACACTTCAGCCACCTATTAGGGGTAGCAGATCGAGAAGCTATGAATCCTACCTATGAGCATTTTTCTAAAATTGCCCCTTCTTTGAACATTTTCAAGAGAAATTCTCTTCTATCAAACTGAATGAGAATGGTTCAGGAACAAAAGAAATTTCAGCACAGGACAACTTCATATCTAAAAGACACAATACACAATCAGCTAAATTCATACAATGTCCCTGAAAACGTACACTAAAAAACTTCTAAAAAGAAAGGGAGAAAACTATTTCCAAGCTTTTTCAATTTTACATTTATTTATTTATAAATCTATTCTGTCTTATTTCTGCATCTTTGTAATCAAACCAAATCTTTGCAAATCAAAAATCTGTAATATTATCTTATGTATATATGTATATATACATACACACACAGAGATATATATATGTAATATTATACACACACACACACGCGAACAAAATAGAAATTTTGGAAAGCATCGTATCCTAAAACACACAGAAAATACTACTTTCCATGCAGAAGATGCTATTTTTTTTATGAAAAGCAACTATGCGTGAATTTTACAGAATAAATCCCAATGACAACATATTCTGCACAGGAAACAGCATTTTTGCATGAATTAATTTTTCTACACACTGAATCATTATTCTCCATGCAGGATATGCTGTTTCATGTGCAGAAAATGCCATTTTCTGTATGAAAAAACCATATGCAAATTGTGTGCAGAATAAGTCCTAAACTATGAAAATTCTCTTCAGTCCAAGATTCTTCAGGATTACGCAACAGGTGAAGACCATATTTTTAAACCATTTTTTCATATATTTCTGAATATTCTTTCCATCTCAAGAAAGCCCTAAGTATTTGCATTATGGTCAGACCTAAGCCTGGGACAGGGACCTGAAAATAAGCCAGTCTCTTTTTCAGTTCATTCTCATCTTGTCTAACTTCCATGTTGGGTTACAATACTTTTTTTTTTCATGTGGTATAAAAATATGCACATTATTCCTGATGGACAGATATTTTCCCATTGATTGAATTGTGTTTATATATACTTTAAAAAAAAACATTAGTCTTGTATATTTAGTGTTCCAACATTTGAACAATAGAGAGAAAAAGAAAGATAGAGAATTGATCACTCTCACTCTTAATGATGGGGAATCAAAATATGTATGTGTTCTTTCAGTAACAGACTCATAGAATGCTGAGTGAATAAACTGTTTAAAAATATCGATTATTGTGAACTTTTTTTCTCTCCCTACCCTGGAACATGTTCTATTCAGGTGAGCTGTGGACATTCATAAAAGGTCCAATAGCATTCTAATTATGAGGACAGATGTGCAAATCCTTAATTTATATTCATGTATGGTTTAGTGGTTTGAGTGTTGAACCAGAACTCTAGGAAACCAACATTTATTTCCCTGCTTTGCGATGGAAACCCACTGGGTGACCATGGGCAACTCACCCTTGCTCAACCTGAGAGTAAAGCCCTTTTTGCACTGCATTTTCCATGCGAAAGGGCCCCTTGAGCATTGCGTAAATGTGAGGAGCGGTCCACATGACACACTCATATTTGCACGATGCTCGAGGGCCTGACAGGCACCACTCATGTGCTTTTTCATTTTCAGTTTTAAGCCAAAAATGGTGCGTGGTCGCACATTGCTCCCAGGCCCCGCATGCACTTACCTTGCGTGAGGAGCCTCGGGAACTGGGCTGGTCATGTTTCCTGTCTCCATGCAGCCTGGAAAGGTCCCAGGCTGCACTGCAAAAGGAAGAGGCAGGGCTCTCGCATGAGCAGGAAGCTCGTGTGGAGCTGAAGAAACCTGGACATGAGGGCCTCTCACAAGAGGCTGCTTGCATGAGCACTGCACCCCAGCGCTGAGAAAAAGTAGGATGCAGAAAGGGCCTCAGACAATGGCAAACCCCCCACTGAGTAAATCTTGCCAAGGAAGCCCTATGACAGGGTCTACAGAAGCTAGAGTCAACTTGAAAGCACTTAACCACATCACATAACCACAAATGAAGCATGCAACTACAAGTAAATTTAAATACAAA